>JAYJMB010036101.1:0-34199 GCA_036873735.1 Pouteria campechiana
GCGCGCTCACACACAAAAATAGAGAGAGAGAGAGAGAGAGAGAGAGAGAGAGAGAGAGAGAGAGAGAGAGAGAGAGAGAGAGCCTTTTGTCACGGGCGCCATACATGTACATCAAATTCAGCATGTTTCATACAATTCAAAATGACAATTTTAATAAAGCATGAATTTTTGGTACATCAATAGGGATTTAAGATGCCCAACACTTCTCAGACATCTACCTCCGTTACAGCCCACATCTCTGTGCACGAACTGGGCAATTTTAGCATGATCATCAGGCATCTTTCATTTTCTCAGTACAAGATACATTGTTGACAGCTTACAAGTGATGGAAGAGAAGCTGATTCCAAACATCAGGCACACCAGGCAAACACCAGTGTAGGCAATCAGAGTAGCTTACTGGATTTGACAACTGCTGAGGCGAAAATGTCTCCCAAAATTTCCTGTAGATTGATGGATGCCCATCTTTCCGATACTCAGAGAGTTGCGTAACATTCAGAACAGATACTTTTGACCCTAATTGCCTCAATACACTCTCGACCATGTTCATGGTTGGCACATCAGACCCACTTCCCCAGTAACTTCCTGTGTTGATTGGAGTCTTCTCACCAAAGCAGTTTCCTTCACTGCCTGGTTCCCACTCCCAACTCCTGCCATATACACATTCACAGCAGAGAATTACGAGATGGCATATTTCTAATTCTAGGTTTGAAAGCTGTCCATGGTTTTAACTATGTTATGCCAAATAAGCCCATTCTGGCATTGAAGGTAAGAGAATAGTCACCAGAGATGCGTAGGAGACATTGTGACAAAGAAGACTTTCTTTTGGAGAGGATTCACATTGGAATCCACCCAGCGTGCCCATGCTTCCATGGCAAACTTCATGGCTCCCAGGCCATCAAGTTCTTCACAGATTCTGCCCTTCTCACCACTCCATCTGCAGCCAGCAACCAAAACGCTGTCCTTAATAGATGGGTGAGAGTGCAGTTTCACAGTTTGAGATTAAGAAACCAAAACAACAAAAACAAATGGCTTAAAGGAGAAGGAAGAGTTTCATTTCCCAGCATTATAAATTATGTAGAAGTGCATAGCCATATGCATCCATGCTCCAGAATCAAGGTCCTACACAAAAGTGGAGATACCAACCATTCATTGCATCAGCTCCAGTCTCCACAGCCAAGAAAAAGAAATGATCCAACTCATCTGAGTAACTCACAAATACAAGATTCAGCAATGAAAGGGAAGGATCTAATAATAACAATATTCGCTTTATCAATAATTAAGTAGATATCAGTGGCTCCTAAAAAAGTTATAATCAATATCATTTTTATCAGTGAATTTTATCAAAGAATAAAAAATTTAAAAAATTAATACAACTCCATGATAAATTAAGATAAATATAAATAAACAATTAAGCAAAAAACATTATTTTAAATGCCAACATGTAATGACCAATAAAAATACACTAGAAACATACACATACAACCCCAACAAATTTAATGCAACTTTAATACATGAAAATTAAGTATATATTAACATAAACATATATTAAAAATATATATATACACAGTAAATGCAAGTGAGTTTTTAATGATTATAAAGGTTATTGCAGATTTTTTAATAGAAATAATGGGAAAAATGGTCAAAAAGGGCTTTGAGTAATAATTTGTTATAAAAACAATAATATCTTTAAACAATATTGATAATATCTCTGCTATTATCGATAAAATCTGGAATAGATGAAAATATCAATTTCCCATATGATAACTTATCAGCCACCTTCCAAAAAAATATTATGAGAGATAATATTGATAAAGCAAACACCAGATAATACAATCAGTGGAAGCATCCAATCGATCTCAGTTGCGAAGGGCATGCTTGTATCATCTAGGTCTTTTAAATCATTAGGAAATAATGTGAAAAAGTGCACATTGAAAACTGTGGTTCTTGGTGACAGTTTTATGAGCAGTGAAGAACAAACTTGTGATTTTGAAATTTCTGTGGTAGAATTTCCACAAAATAACAAGATTTATCCTCAGGTTGTGTTGGAAAGAAAAACCTCCTTCATAACAAATAGGAGTATCATTTCTCTTTTTCAAAATTCCCCAATCAGTAGAAACCCAAGAAAATCTCATACAGCTTTTGCCATAGCACAAGCCAAAATGGACTTCTTGGTTTCTCCTCTCTTAACATTGACTAAAAATGGGTCAGCCTGAGAATCATACTCACAAAAGTTTTACATTTCCTTGTCTCCACCATAAGTATGTATTAAAGATCAGTATATCTGCTTTTTCCCACCGGGATGCATGCTTGAAAATTGTCTCTGGCTGGATAATTCGATCAGCCAATCGATGATTTACTGGATCATCTGAATTTGACTCCACAAGAAGTGGGGACCAGTGAAACTCAATTGAAGCATTGTAGTCCTATAGCATACATGCAAAGATATGTTAGCAAAAATTATCAGTTACACATCAAATAGGTTCCTCGATTGAAAAATGTTATATTATATTATATATCACAGTTAAAGGTCTTTCATAGAGCATCCTCTGGTAACCCACTGAAAATGCATGATTTCCACAACATACAATGGGAACAAAGAGTTGCACAAAGCATGAATTCCATAAAAACATCACAGGTGGGACCCACAGCTCAACTAGTGAACCAGAAATGACCAATTTGTGGTATGGATGAATAGGCTGTATGTTGCAATTAGACCACTTGCAAGATGACCTTGATAGGCATGCAAGTGCAATTTTTTAGGGCATCTATTTCATCATGGGCTTCAAAACTAAAGCACCAATTTGAACAATGGATTGCAAGCCCTTGCTTGCTTGCTTCAAAGCAGCAAGCCATGCTTGAAGAAGTGAGCTCAATATAGCATTACACATTGACTGTTTCCTGCTATTTAAAATGAAGGTACAAGATTCAGGCATCATCCAAAAGCAACAGAGATGTAGTCCACAATTTTTTCTAGGAGAAGTCTTTTCTTACCTCTGCTCGGAAAATGGTGAGATGAGAATTTGGTGACATGGATTTCTTGCCATTACCAATTGCAGACTGCAATAAACAAACTAGGGATATCCACTGTCCTCTATTGAGAGAATCACCCACAAACATCAACCTTTTATCTTTCAACTTCTCCAGCATTTCTGTTCCATTCCACCTTCAAAAAATGACAAATAAATAAGAACCTCTGAGATAGTCTCATGTTTAATGGCTATCTAGAAAATATGCAGAGTTTATGCCTTGTGTGCATAAGCTCTTTGCATTGTTTAACAAAGAGATAAGAATTGATATCAGTTTATATTGTTTTCAGGACCACCATACAAACAGAAAAGATTCTCATTCCTGAGATATTTTTCACTGTATAAACTTTGGCTCATATCCATTCCATGAGATAACAACAAAATATAAACAAAGCATGAATAGCTCATTCTTATGATCAAAGAAACAACAGAAGACATGTATTTTGTTCTGTACATAATTGGAAAAAACCAGAAAACATGCATTTTAATTCAGCCATATTGAATAACTACTATCAGACCCAATGAATGTGGTTGTTGACATGCCCAAAGAATGCTCATTGTTCAAGTCATTTCCAAATTGAAAGAAAAATGATATTGAAAATGAGCTCTAATATACCATATGGAAATTTCCCACAATTAGTATCCTCTGGAAACTAATTCACTGTTATAATTACTCACAATTCTAGACAACATCATGGAACTCTATGGAGTATTCAAATATCAGCCAGAGGAAATATAAACTTGATGGCCTCAGTAATCTTATTTCACTGGTTGAAGATGGAATGTTGAACATATCTTTGTTGAAACACCTATCAGTGGCTGCAAATTAGGCCACTTGGAATGTCTAATCAATCTTAAATGCAGCCCATGTGGGCTTTACAGAGAGACTACAATTTGCATGATTGAGATTAATGTGCCAGAATGTCATTTGTCCAGTGGCTGAGTTACAAAATGTATTAAATTGAGGTAAATGGATGCCACATTCTAGAGAACAACATTCAGTGCAAAGAACACCCACTCCCTTTTCTGACAAAATGTTGAGCTTTAAATGCCTAAATGCCTAGATATGAACTTGTACTTGCCTCTTTAAATCACAGTCATGAGGTTGCCACTTCCAGTTTTGATATATCGAATCTGGCCTGCCATGTTTCCTGCAAGCTAACTGATCTGACATATATGGACAATCTGCTTCATTATAAAGAGGATAGGACTCATTTTCAAATACCCATCTTCCTGAAAATACATTACAAGTCATCCGGCTTCTACTCCCCTGAGCTGATTTCCCCTTCGAAGAAATCCATCCTTTGTGGGTACTGTAGTTTCGACTTGAACTGCACACTTTGGACCAGTCCAACTCTCCTAAATATCATAAACAATCATTCCAGGAGTTCAGAGTGTGATAGAAAATCTAAAAGTATCAAAATTAATCCACCTGACAAACTTCAAAGTCCTTCAAATCAATTCAACCAATCCAGTCTTCCTTGAGCAGTCACCCACTCACCACGGAGTTAAGGTAGCAGCAATGAGGAAAATAAGAAGTCCTTCATAAATTCTAGAACTCACTGTAATCGTCATTGACAAAATAAATGATTTAACACTCAAGAAACAAAAACGAGCACCTCAAATTTCAAAGGTATCAAAAGAAAGGAGGAAGGCAAGCCCAAACTAGACCTGCCTTTAATTCTAATTTTGCCAGTTAAAATAGATCCCATTAATGATTTTATAAAATAGATCCCATTAATGATTTTATCCTATTGAAATTTCAAGCTGATGGCTTCAACAAATATTAAATATCAATTGAACCCTCCTAAAGCTAAAATCATGCCACTATAAGTGTTCATACAGTGACCATAATAGCCCGCTTAAAAACACAGATCATGAGGGCCATTTCGAAAGCACCAAATACATGATGAAATAGTAAAACCCAAACGTAATGATTATCTGCCTAGGATTCTTGCATAATTCAAGCTGAACATTGCATGCAAGAATTACAGAATTTACTAGTGCAGCAATGACACCAAAGAATACATTGTTTCTCTTTTGCAAATCCAACATAGAAAAATGAAATATAAGCAGTTTTACTTGATTGAATTGCATGTTTGATGCTATCAAACAGGCCCCAGAGGTGAAGAACCCCATCTTAAATTTTGAGAACCCATTTCCTAGCAGATCAAATAATCCACCTATTCAACCTTCCCTGTCTCAATGCCCATCTTTCCAATAGTTCAAAGTTTCAAATAATGGCATCAACGTTCTGTTCGGCTAGTGTGCTGACCAGATACAATCATTACCAGTCCAAAGCCTTGGCTTTTACAATGACCCCTTTAGCAAAGGTAGCCCAGTAGATCAACTGTCCTAATAATCACGAGTTGGACAGATCTGTTTCAGGGAGAAGTTGCACAAACTTCTAGTGATGTACTAAAGCATTCTTATTTGAGAAAATTAATCACAGCAACGGATTAAAGAGGCAGGCTTTCCTTGAAACGGGACAGTTGGTAACAGATACAAATCCTGTTCTGTCCTAGAATTTGCCATGTAAAGTCAGGCAAGCTTATCTCCGAGACACTGATTGTACTTCATGGGCCATTGAGCATTATTTTCAACCGTTCAATTTTTATGTAATGTATGGCCAGTGCACGGACAGCCTGATTTTCGAGCGCCAGACAACAGCATTTCCATAGTGGGGCTGCCAGATCAAAGATCTCAAGCCTCACACACAGACGTCTTTACTGGTTCAAATAACCCAATCCAAAGAACCCCGCAAAATCTTCAAATCTCATCCATGCATGGGAGCATAAAGCAATACATGATTCCTGGTTCACAAAATTCAAAACCAATCTTTCCAACTAACAAAATGGACGACTTCCAAGCGGAATGATAACCAAGCACCTACTTCTACTGCCAAGTGTAGGCAGAAGGTATATTAGTGAATCAAAACGCACGCATCCAACATTTGTTTCCCCAATAGAACAAAAACTACCAGAAACCCAAAAAAAAGAGAAAAAAACACAGGAGAACAAGAGATATAAATTCAACGAAAAAGGAGATTAAGAAGATTTCACCTGACTCCAATCCCTTCGGATAATGATTCGAAGCGTTTCTAGGAAGTGAAGCAAAGTGCAAGGAGTGAGCAGCTGCAGCTGCAGATTCGTGTGTTACTGCTTGAATCTGGATTTGTCTGTTGCTTTCATTGTACAATATCGAAGCTACAACGAATGCAGAGAAGAGAAGCGCAAAGATACGGATTGGGCTCTTCTTGTGTCTCCACCTCTGCATTTTTACCATTCTTCTGGTTTCAGCGGTCGTCTCGTTTTTCTCCTTTCCTCCGTGACGACGTGACGTTAGGACATTGGACTTTGGATTCTACGAATGGACAATTGTTGTAAAAGACAATAAGTCGACTCGCGCGCGTAGGTTTTTCTTATCTTCTGACAGAATTTATTAATTTAAGGTCGCAAAGCTTCAAAACGACTCGACCCGCCAATTTTTTTAAGGTTCGTTTAAAACTTTAATGTTATATTAAAATACTTACAGTTCAATCAATTTTTAAAATAAGGTTACCTTGAGTTGTGGTCTTAGTCAAACTGATATAAATTTTAATCCAATTTGTATAGCTTTTATCATAATTTTTTATAGGTAAATATGAATGTATCGCTTTTACTAAAATTCAAAAATGATATATTACAAATCTTTAAAATCATTCATAAGTATGTAAATTAATTAAAAATCCATGTTAAATTTTTTTATAACAAATACGCCAATTCATAAATACATTTCCACACATTTGTATTAATGGTAACATCATTACAATTAAAATTAGAACATTTATTTATAATTTCAACAAGATATTAGAATTTTATAAAATTTATTAATAAAAATTAATTCTAGTTGTTAGTTTAAACTTAATTCAAATTTTTTAGGTTCAAGTTAAAGTTTTAGAAAAATATTTAAATTTAAAAGGTAAAATCGAGATTAAATTGTCATCAACTTGGACGTAATTTATACCAAGCCTAAGTGTGAAGGTAGGTTATGCAGGCTCTACAGTAGATTCTTACTTTGTCCAATATGCTATATAAAATGTAGAGAAATCATTTTCATATATTATGATGTCTTGATTATGTTCAAACTATTATTTATATTTATTCTCGTATTTATTTTAATATGGCCCCAAAAATACCTTATTAAAAATTAAAACACACTACACTAAACCAGAACTGGCTAGATTATTTCAAACACTTTTTCTTACAATATTAGGTCTAGTTAGGTTTCTAAATAAATAGTTTTTGACCTTGAATTGGATCTGATAAAACTTGATATGTAAGAAAAATTAAAAGATCGTATGGTGTATTGGCGGCATGGAATCGCTTCTTTACAATGCAAGGGCATTCTCTCGGACAACGTAAAAATAGTTTGAAATAGAATCCATGCATACTCTTATCTCATGGAATTTTATTTTATTTATTTAATCATAAAATAAGTGTTTAACAAATTAAATTATATTTTAAGTAGTATTCCCAAACTCTATTTCCAATGATAGAAACATAACATTATCTCAGACGGATTTTGACTTGACTTGACTGATGTTTTATATGAGCAAAATAACCGATATTAAAGTATCATGAATGGATAAATTAATCCAGAAGTTAGGTGGAATCTAGAACAGGGGGCATCTTCAGATCTGTCAAGCCCTTTGAAAGCATACATAAAGATTACTCCATCCATCAGACCAATCACTAAAATCACTTTATTCTTGTCCTAATTTTAGAGGTTGAGATGGTACATTGGTTAGGCGGGCCACACCACATAACTGTAAGTAAAAGCCTCTCACTTGAAGTGAAATAAGAATCATAATGGGTGCTTGTCCTTCTTTTTCCAGCATAGTGAGCCTCTCGTCTTACTGGATTAATAAGCAGCGACAAGAGCTTAGTTTTTGCCCTTTTTTTAACCATTTCGGCCAACATGGGATTCATGCCAATATCTTTAATTACTGCATAGATTGCTTCGATCCATTGAAAATACCACGTGAATTTCTTGCTGACTATTCCGTCAGTTGGTTACAATTTTCTAAAATGGAGCATGCCGCTATCTCAGTATATAAATAAAACAGGATAACTAGTTAACTTCTAAAAAGTCCGTAGTTATAGAAATTGCATAGGTGTGACTCGCTGCAAGATCAACTTTCCTGGATTTCTGTCATGCCCCGCCTTACGAGGCTTAACCTTTGTTATTTCTCTTTATTTTTACCTCGACTTCCTCACTTTTAAAGTGAGTATATTCGGATCTCATTCTAGTGTACCTATACTTTTCAAAGAACATTCTTTTAAAATTTTGGCAGAATTTTTCGTAAAATATTAAAATCTATAACCTAGAATACATTAATCTAATAACGATATAATTTTAATAATCATACAACAATACTTTTATTCACACAATTACACCCATACCCATAGTGGCTTATCAAAGATTAGAATTGATCATAATAGCAATACCTATATCTAGAGTCATATAATCTATACATCATTTTGTAATCAATTATGCCTATGACATGCCAATACACGACATTACATATATCCTTTAAAATCTTTTAAATACAATAAAAAACATACACATTATGAATTTACAATTAAAATTCTTATACCATAATGAAACTATCTTCAAATTTTGCTTTTAAACTCTAACCTTCAGTTGGAATTCTTTACTTCCCTTGTCAACTAAAAATTTAAACAAGAAAGTATAAGTCTAGGCGAACTCAATAAGTAGGCAATTAAAATATGCATAATCAATAATCAATAACCAATATATATTCAAATTCTAGAACATGAGAAGCCAACAATTAATATCTAACTCAAATAACCATTCATTGATAATAGTATAAGGTAACACATAAGTTATTCAATCCTAGACTTGTTATCTTTGAATCCTCAATTAACTAGATCTCAATTTTTCAATGTCATTACAATATCAATAATCCAATATACCCAATTTACTTATCCCTAATCATAGGAATCCACATTATTCAACAAAATTGTGGGATAATCATTATCCCTAATCATTTAACTATTCT
Organism: Pouteria campechiana; assembly: GCA_036873735.1. Lineage (NCBI taxonomy): Eukaryota > Viridiplantae > Streptophyta > Magnoliopsida > Ericales > Sapotaceae > Pouteria > Pouteria campechiana. The sequence goes on from JAYJMB010036101.1 coordinate 9,091, forward strand.
CATGAAACTACAATAATAATCCAAATCAAACAATAGGATATTCATTATCCCTAATCATTCACGTATCAACACATCACAATCACATAAGAACATTAAGAAAATAAATGCCCATAATCATAGGATAATCCTTATCTCAATCTCATTTCAAAAGCAATAATAAAAGAAGGCCTAATTACCTTATCTTTCATTTCATTTTAAAACTTCCTGGGTTCCATTGCTTTCTATTCAATTATGGTCATTGGCCCTACATACATAACATACAATATAATTTCCATTTAATACTCAAGTAATCCTAATCGAACCAATTCAAGTCCATATAGCAATTCCTCATGTAGTAATTTATATCTTATATCCACCACATCAAGTACTTGGTTTACTATTCATAAATGGCTCGCTTATACTTGTAACAAAATCACTTAGTATACTTTATTTCTTATCAAATCATTTCATCAAGCATCCTAAATATTTTGTCGAAACTTTTATGCATGTGGATTCACATGAACTGGGTCTTATACACTTCAACTACGTTCTTTAAGCAAGCCATAGCATTTTATTAAGGCAATTAATTTCTTTACAAGATACTTCCAAAAGGAACAATAGTAATTTAACATAATTACTAATTCAATACACAATTCAATAGCTTATGACTGAATTGATGAAATACTAACTTACATCATTCACTCTCCAATATCATTAATAAGTAATTAATCTCAATTCAACCTCTAATAACTCAATTTGTTGCTTAACATGTTATGCACAAAAACCCTCGATAATTTCTAATGAGGTCATTGGTCCAAATTCAAATTTTCCTTCTTAAACAAGTTCCAAATCATTTATATATATGCAAATACTCATTTCCCCCATAATTTCTATATTAATTCATTAACTTCTTCCAAAAGTTACTTTTCACAAATTTCTCAAACCCTAGTCATGCATAACTCATAATTTCTCATGCCTAATTAAGTTTCAAAATATCATAATCAATGAATTAAATGTTTCCCCTATGGTTTAACATCCAAAATCCCAACATTTTCACCAATAGTTACTATTCACAGCAAGGGTTATGCAAAATTATACTTTTTCCAAGCTTAAATCATTGCAAATATATCACAAACTATGATTTACTTATTCTTCTCATCAATTCAACATAAAAATCATACAAAAATTCCCCAAATCATTATTCATGGATTTGGGGTATAAACCCTAACATAATAATATCACATTAAAATGCATAATAATATCTTAGATAACTTGATTAAATCACATTTTAATCAGCCTATTCATATGTATATACAACTTCCACCATAATAGTTTCACATTTATATATAAATAATAACTTAATACTTTTCAAAATTCTTAATTAATTTACATTTTACAACATTTCTCATATTTCAATGCCTCGGGCGTTACAATTTCTAACCTAATTTTTTGTGGGCCAACTAAGGATATTTCATACTCTTCCTACAAGTAAGCTATAGGAAAATTCTTAGCGGTAGCACATGGATGTATCTCACGGAAAATTTTCATTTTAGGAGGCCTGAGAGGCCTGATTGGCTACATTTAGCGGATTTGATTTGAATAGATTTGCATAGAAAATTTTACTTTTTGATACTTTGTTTGACATATAATTTCTATAATAATCTTATTTTTTTATATTATTATCTCTATTTTCAGTCATAACTTTGACAATAAAAAATACAAGTATTGAATTATAGGTAATCATCAATAGAAATACTTCAAAGAAACCGTTATAGAAAATTTTAGTAGAACCTTGATTATTTTACACAACAAAAAAAAAAAAAAAATGAAGACAATGACCGAACTTTCCAGCACATGGACTTGAGTAGGGTGGGGTGGCAAACGCAGCAAATGGCCACCGACGGTGGTTACAACAAATGCATGTGGTGATTGAAGAGTTCCTTAATGGGTCTGTCTTGTTGGATGAGGACGACCTACTCACATTCTGGCAGATGCGGCGGATTCGGAGTAGGATGAAAGCACGCACTCCCAAAACAGCTTTATTAAGTAGCATGCGAGTAGTTTAAAATCTAGACCTCCCAAAAACACGTTTTTTTTTTTAATTTTTTTTAGGACGCGCATAAATAAGGAAACTAAAATCATACATACTTTGTAGTTACTATCCGTCGTGCGACAATTGATCATTTGCGTCGAAGAAAACAAGTGTGGATAGAAGGATGGGTAGAGAAAATAGTTGTCGTGTCCCACCCACCGATCCGATGAGTGTTCAGCTGAAGTCGATTACAGACATTGCTGCCTGCACATTTTAGATTTTCTTTAATTGGTGTGAGCATGAGTCCTTTCGTATCAACACTACGCTCAAGCATCCTCGGGCAAATATTGAATAACTTACCATCCTCTTCGTCCGAACCGAGCCTTATCTAACATTTCAGACAGCGAGAGCACTTGAGGGAGTGCGCGCCCAACTCAGGGAATGTCTGGTCACAATGGAGTTTATTAATTGATAAAAGGAGTGCAATGTGGAAATAACGGTAATGGGGATCATCTATAGCTCTCTTTACAAGACATCCATATAAGTTTTTTTTTACTCATGTAGATTCGAGTCTTCGTTGCGTGTTTATAAGGTCATAAATTTTAATTTTTATATATCTATTTTAAAAACATATATTTAACCAATTAAATGATATATCTCATCTATTATCAATTTAGTAGAATCCAAGATGATTTTTGTTTGGGTCTAGTCTAATTATTTTCTGAGAATCTTGCAAGAAAATCCTATAAAATAAGGAAAGAGTTAGAGGGAACTGGGAGTAGTCCCAACATAGCTAACATAGACGCTAGATGTCAGTTGATGATTCCAGAAAGATACAAAAATAATAGAGAGCTTGTTCTATTGATAATATATATCTATATATTTATCAATGTTATTAAAACTAGACCTGACTAGTCTGAGACTGCCCACTCAGACTGGTTCGACCATGAACAGTCAGTTGACTAGCCCAGTCTAGCTTAGTTTGGTCCAATAATATTTTTTTTAATATTATTAATCAAATAAAAGAATAAATTAAAATAGTATATTATTCTACAAAATATCTATATATTAATATTAATATTTATGATTTTGATTTTTTAAAATCATGTTATATTATTTTTTAATTTTTTTTTCAAAAAATAATGAAGAAAGCGATTCAATTGCTTGAACTAGCTAGTCGAACTGGTTGAACTGTGAAATGGATGCTTGAGCAGTTAACCACCAGTCCAATTCTGAAAAACATTGATATTTATATATGATCTTGAGTGGATGTGCTTGTAGTGTGGTGTTTTACATGAGAATAATTCTAATTAAAGGATGTTTCCTTTTAGAGTAGATTTTAGGTCCATAAATCTTATGGGAGATTAGCTTTGTGTAAAACCTAGATATGGGAAATTGGTTTCCTCATATAGATGGGATTTGATTTAGCATTGATGCTAACATGTCTTTTGTTGACTCTTTATTTGACCAATTCATGTTATGGTTACCTAACACTAGTACCCTCAAAAAAGAGATATAGTGGAATCTATTGATAAATATTTTTTGCAATCGGCATTAGTTGCTAATAAAAATTTGCTTCTTATATGTATATATATTTGTAATGTAAGTGTGTGTCTTTTGTCTATTTACTTTCATGCAATAGAATAGAGCGCTTCCACTTCGGATTGAGGCTATAATGCTTCGCCCTCCCAACTTTTGGCATAAAACTATGCTACTACTTCTGGGCGTTATTGCCATTTAACGCTACTACTTCTGGGCAATAGTACTTCTAAGAGCTACTACTTTGGTACTGCTTCCTAGGTGCTTTTAGGCTTCCATGCCTACTTTAATGACATTGTTTTGGATTCTATCATATATTCATTGCAAATATAAAGTGCATGCATCAATTAATATAATGCTTGAATTTTTGCCTATTTTCAATCATTGTTGAACTCTCCCTACTTGGAAATCTTACCCTTTATCTATACAAATTCCCCTCTAGTGGTCTCTCTCTATCTCTCTCTCTCTCTCTCTCTCTCTCTCTCTCTTTTATCACATTCAAGAATGGATCCCCAAAGCTCTAACCCTTATGGTGAAGTTACACTTCTCCATCAGGAGATCGAGAAGCTCTAGTACCAACTCAACTTAGCCCAACATAATGTGGTGGACCAATGTATTACTGAATGTGTTGTTGGTCACATACGGACCTTGGAACAACTGAAGGTCTTCAAGAAGAAGCTGGCAGAGGCAAAATATTAGGTGATAGAGCTAAAGGTTATTTTGGATGCCTTGGTAGAATAATAATTACCCTCTTTACTTTATATACATATATGATATGCTCATAATTTATCATATTTTAATACCTAAATTCACATATGTTAGATTCTAAAATGATGTGATTTCTTTGGTTTATAATCACATTTGACTACATATTGTACTTAATGGAGTTATTTTCTGTTTCAAGCATTAAAATTGTAAAAAAGGAGCTGAATATGACAAAGGTTTTACTTTAAGGCAATTTATGGCATATATGGAGGTTGATTAAGAGAAAGTTTCTATTATGGGAATTGTATCCCTTCGAGTTACTATCCAACGCATCAAGAATCATGTGATTTTGTTATCAGATGAGGAAGTCATGGCCAAAACACTAAAACTGCATTCAAACCTTCGGAGACTCTAAAAGCAACTTCAAAGGTTCTAAAGGCATTTCAACTAGCTACTTGAGGTGATTTCAGAGGCATGATTGAGAAAGCAATTCTGTTGTTTCAAAGCTTTTGAAAATAACTTTAGAGGTTTTGAAGGAGCTTCAATTAGCGCTGAAAGGCTTCAAATGTTCAGAAGTATGCTTCAGATCTTCTGAAATGAGACACTGAACTCTTTAAAACAATCTTCAGAAGTTCTAAAGTGAACTTTCAGAACCTCTAAAAAATCCTACATGAAGAATTTGAAGACAAAAGAAAATTCAAAGTTTCTGAAAATGTTTTAGTTGAAAGGCTTCAGAGGTTTTGAAGTGTAGTTTCAGAGCCTTTGAAGAAAATAGAAAAAAAATTATGAAATTAAACTCTGGAATTTAGAGGCATTTTTAGAGGACGCAGATTGCAGATTGATTCCTAGTGTTGCGATCTCTAAAACCATGCTCAGGTGTTTTGAATGTGTTACAACTAGCACTGAGAGAGTTTAGAGGCTCTAAAGTAAAAGTTCTAAACCTCTGAAGAATCATACAAGTTCTGAAGACATTTCAACTGCAAAAACTCAATTTTCAAAAGTTCTGAAGTGGGGTTTCAGAGCCTCTGAAGAAACTTACAAGGAAATTTGCATTCAAACTCTAGAATTCAAAAACATTTTCAAAAGTTCTGATTTCTTTCAGAGGGACATTCAAAGGAAGAAAACAAGTTTCAGAAGATTTTTCAAAGATGCTTTCAGAGGTCAGCAAAGCACTTCAGACATGATTTCAGAATCTGGGTACCACTCAAGGAAGTCTGAAGTTTTTAAAAGTGTGTTCAAAGGGAAAATTTAAACTTCAGAGTTATGCAAGCTACTTTGAAGCCATGTATGTGGTCAAACTTCAGAATTAGTTTCATAAAGGCTAAATCATGGAAAGCAACTGAGCGTTGCAGCACCCACATGTTTAGAAGTTGCAGAATTATGACATGTTTAGACGTTATGGAATTGTGGAATGTTTAGAATTGCGAAAGCTGGAGTTATTCTTGGAAGATGATTTCTATGTAGCTATCTTTAGAATCCAAGTTGTGCAGAAGTTCAGGTTATTATTAGAAAAGAGATTTCTATGCATAAGTGGTGTTGTAATTTGGGGAGGAGTGCAACACAAACCCTAATGTAGGGTCTTTAAATGAGGTTTTCACATTAAACAGGGAGTTAGTGTTGAGCATATTATTAGCTTGATTTTGTTGATGAACATTCTTCATGTGGGTTTGATGATGATCAAAAATATAAGTAAAACATTAAAGTACTAATAATTTATTTTCAAGAATATTGCAGAAATATTAATGATAAAAGGAAGAAACAAAGAAATGCTCATTAAAAATAGATATATGAATTACATATATACTTAAATCAATAAAACATAAATTATGAAATATTGAAGACATGCTTAAGAGAAAACAAGAGTAACTTCAGAGTCTTTTCAAACACACTTCAAAGTGGCTTGAAATGCTTCGGAGCAATAAAAAACAAACTTTGGAGATGTTCGGGGATGCTTCGGAGAACATTGAAAAAGCATCAGAGTCTTCACAAAATATTTCAAAGACATTACAACATACCTCAGAGAACATTGAAAAAGTGTCGTAATCTTCATAGTAAGCTTTAGAGTAAAATTAAACACTTTGGCGAAGTTAAAAGCGTGTTTCGGAGAAAATTAGAAAGCTTCGGAGAAGATTGACAAAGCTTCGAAAAAGACTGAGAAAGCTTCGGAGAAGATTTGTAAAGCTATGAAAAAGACTAAAAAAGCTTCAGAGAAGATTGAAAAAGCTTCGGAGCAGTCAGAGCACACTTCAGAGTTCTTTTTCAAAGCTTTGGAGATGTTACAGTGTGCTTAAGAGATAATCAAGAAAAGCTTTGAAAGTGTCAAGTATGCCGCAGAGATGTCAAAGTACATTTTAGAAATAACAGGATAAGCTTTGAAGTAAATAGATACACTTCAGAGAACTTTGAGTCACTTCAGAGAAATTGAGGCAGGCTTCAAAGAACTTTGAGTCGCTTCAAAAAACTTTGAGTCACACTTCGGAGATGTTTTTTAAAACTTCAGATCACTTTTCTAAAGATATTAAAAATTCAAAAAATCTGAACTTCTCTCTACAAAGACCTATCACAACTAAAAAGGATTTTAATTACTTTAGAGAATCTGAAGAAAATAATTAAGATTATTCAAAATCAATCTAAACACCATCTATTCACTTGTCTCTTCAGAACTCTTAATACGAAAGTGAACATTTGGAAAAGTCAGTGATAGAAGTAGCAGATCAATACCAAATTGCAGCAAAGTCAGATGTCAGACAAAAGATAAGGTAAAGAAAAATATTTTTTAATATTTAATGCCTGCCAAAGTCAGCAACGGAAAAATCTCTCTAAACCTATAAAAAAGAGATTCAAAGGCAAAAAGAAAACAATTGATTGAATATCATTCAAACATTGCTGATCACAAGAAGAGCATTCAAAATCTTCCTTCAAAGGTTCAACCCTAACGGATACAACTTAGTCAGAGCTCTCAAAGTTCAAATCTCTTCTCAATCAAGGAGCTTGAATCTTTCACTCTTACTGCTTATCCATTTACATTGAATTCTGAATTTATGTACAAGTATGCCTAAGTAAGAGGCATTAATCTGTACACTTTACTTTAGTGTTTGGCAACACAAGTAAAGTGCTTGGTGTTTATGTATTGAGATAAGCAAGTAGGAAACTTGCTAAAAGGTTGTAAGTTTGTTGGTGAGCTTTGAAAACCAATAAGTTGTGAAAGTTTTTGGTTAGCTTGGAAAACCAGTAAGTTGGTTACTGAGCTTGTTGTAAAACTAATGCGTATTTGATCGGTTGATCAAAGTATTAGTGGAATCTGAGTTCAGTAGAGAAGACTGACTCAGAGAAGTACAGTAGGAACCCAGGAAGGGCCGAACCACTATAAAAATCTTGTGCTAAGTATTCATTCTCTGATCTTTTTGAGTTATTTTTCAATTCTTTTCTTATCTAAATCCTGATTAAACAATATTTATGATTTCCTTTAACTACTTTATAAGCTAAACACTTTATTTTAGGGGAATGATGTAGCCAGATTAAGAATATTCAGTTTTATTCATTTTATTCAATTCCTTATTTATTTATTATCTATTTTTGAGTGTTTAATCTGAGTTTAATGCTTGTAAAAGTGTGTGCGCTCTTTCTAAATGATTTGTAATTCAATTTAAAGCTGAAAAGAATTAATTGAATTAGACCATAGTTAAATACCATAAGATTATCATGAGATAGAGATATCCATGAGGCTTGTGTAACAATATGAATTTCTTAATCTTAATGCATCTTGGTTAGTTTAGAGTTTTCACAAAAATGTAGGAAATTTGCTAATTAAGACAGATTGTTATGACTTGAGAAAGAATAATAATTAAAAAAGAGAAATTCATTATCAACATAGGCATAAATATTGATTGATTAAATTGAGTGAAATTGAATATGATTAATTCGATGAACTCGGAACCCCTAGATGTCGTAACCATTGATTTTCTACTTATCTAAATTATGCATTCTTGTCAATTTCCATTAGTTTAGATTTTCTTTTCTTCTCTTCTTATCACTATTTGATTGTTTAAACAATTTAGAGTTAAGAGTAATTTAGTAGTTGGTAATCTTAGTCCTCATGGGAACATTCTCTTACTTTCACTTTATTACTTATTGACTACATGTGCACTTGCGTTGGAAAATTCTGCAATAATATATAATCAATCCTTCGTTAATAAAATTTTACCTTTTTCATTACAGTGCATGCTTTTTGGCTATTTATTTTCTGGTGGTAAGATAATTTCACTATAATCTAATGTCATGATGGTTCCGGCCTTCCGCTACTAGCATAGTATCATCGGCTCCATATTTTTCCTTTTCTTATGCTATTCTCTTTTTCAGCTTAGACAATCATGGTAACTAAGGCTATCGCTTTTGGAATTTTCATGTTTTAATGCTTAAGCTCCTAGACGAGTATGTCTTTTGGACTTCTACTAGAACTAAGTTGTTAAGCATTGCAATTCAAATTTAAGAAATGGAACCTTGTGGTCATCCTTTTCAGTTGAAGAGACCAAAATGTCATTGTGGGCATGTTCTTTTCCCCCCATCATCCATGTGTCTAAACATTAAATTTTGGTCTAGTGCTATGCTGTTTATCAGTCTTTTTTGTTGGTCCCTAACTGGATGGTAAGAGGGGGGGAGGGCGGAGGGCAGGAGAGGGAGAATTGAGCTTTCAAAAATTTTGATCAATAACTTGAGAGATGTACTTAAAATATAAGAAAGTAAAACTCACAGCATATATGCATAAGATTTTAGTGAGCTCAGGTTTCACTAAACACTTGTTGGTTTTACAAGCTCACCAATAACTTACTGGTTTTCCAAGTTCATTACAGAAACTTTTACACATTGGTTTCCTAGCTCACCAACTAACTTATACATGTTAGTTTCCAAGCTTACCAACTAACTTACTGGTTTTCTAAGCTAGCTGAAAATGTTTACAAACTATTGGTTTCACAGAGCTTACCAACTAACTCACTATTTTTCTAAATGAAAATGTATAAATTAATGCCTCTTACTTATGCAAAATTGTACGAAAATTAAAACTCAATTGAATGAACAAAGTATGCAATAAGATCAGATTCAAACTCCTTTTGAAGTTGACATAGATCTGGCTTTGAATGCTTTGGCAATATTGTAGCAGTTGGAGTTGAATTATGGAAGGTCATGAATGCTCTTCTCAAATTAGATGATTTTTTGGTGTGTTCTCAAATATAATTAAGTGTTGCCTTAATCATCTTTTTATAAGCTTCGAAAAGATTTAGCCGTTGCAACCTTTAGCACAATTTTTAAATTTGTTAGGCAAAGTTGGTAATGACTTTTTCATTTTGTTGGGCTTTAGAATTTCTGAGTTAAGTACCCAGAACTTCTAACATTCGATTTATAGCTTAACAGAATTTCTATAGTAGTTCCTCAAAACTTTTGTGATAAGTGATTTCTTGACAGTATTCTCTTCATATTTTCTATGCTTTGATTTTGCTATCAACGGTAATATTTTGAGCTTCTGAAGAACTTCTGAGAGACTTTTGATACACCTATGAAGATTGGATTTTGCTTCTGTTATTTTTCTTTGACTCTTGCCTTTTTGAAGACGCCTCTGAGTTGCTTCTGAGGATCTTTTAAGTATTGTGTTAGCATTCTGAGTTACTCTTGACATGCTGAGTTTTTTTCCAAAATAATTCTATATGCCTTGATATTATTTTTGAGGTTCTTTTGAATGTGGAATACTTCTTCTGATTTAACTCTAAGGGTCGAATTTACTTTTGATGTTCTTGACTTGTTTTAGTTTACTTTTATCATATTTTTGTCTTATTTTTGAAGGTATTCTAAGAAGATTCTGACTTCAAAATTTTCTTATGGATTAATTCTATATGCTTTGATATTGTTTGTGAGGTTCTTCTTAAGAACTTCTGACTGTAGAAAGTTTCTCTGTTCAACTTCTGACATACTTCTGTAATTCTGAGAAAGCTTTGGTCCAACCTCTGATGTGCAATAATCCTACACCTTAATTCTGATGAGGTTCTGATTTGCCTCTGACATGGTTCTGAGATATGTCTGATTACTTCTGAATTCTTCTGAGTTTTGCATTATATTTTTGATGGGGTTCTAACATACTTATGACCAGGTTCTGAGTTGATTCGTGAATACTTCTTAACTTTTGATTTTCATGCCAAGTTTCTGAACAGATTCTGATTTCCTTCTGATCAATTTCTAAATAAATTTTTTTCTAAGCATTCCATTTTAAAGTATCTTCCTTTGAAGGGTTAATGCAATAATCTTATAATTAACACCTTGTATTACTTGTAGTTACTCTCCTTAATCTATTTTGATATATAAATGCTGCATCACTTTGAAAGTAACCTGTTGGTACCTCAATTCTTCACTCATTTATTTGTTCATCGTTGAAACTAAGTTATTTAAACTCATTCATCATCAAAATCAAGCTTAGTAAAAAAGTTAGACTTAACATTTTCTTCAGACAAAAGTCTAGGTTTGGCTATAAATGGATAATTCTTATCTCTTTTTGTTCTCATTTTCCCTCCTTTGTCTTCGTGTTTTCTTGCTTTTATGGTTCTAATTTCCTCTTGATCTTTAAATCATTTTTATTACTTTGCTTTTGGTTGTTTAGCTATCAATTTGTCCATCTCCCATCTTTTCGCTAACATCCAAGTTGAATTCCAAGCAAGGGTGTTGCCTGAAGGTATGGAATGGATCGTTCTTTCTCCCTTAGCCCTTTCTAATCTTCCCCTAGAGAGCTCTGTCATCATCCCTTTGAATTCTTTAAAAGATGGTTTTCAACCTTTTCATTCCAACTTCATCATCCTACTTCTTAAATAATTATGGCATTTCCTCCAGTCAAATAGCCCCCAACAGTTGCCACCACATCTTAACTCTTGGCCACTAGATTCACAATCTCCATCAAGTGTCCATTTTCATTGTGGAAATGTTGGCTTCCATTTTCATTATGAATAAAAGTGATAGGTTAGCTAGTTTTTTTCTCCATTTCCTACTCCACTTCTCTATTTCAGTTTCACTTATTATACTCAGGTTTCACTAATACATGTTTTAAAATTTAAAAGTTGGTTTTCTAGAGCTCACCAACAAACTCTTACAATCCCAAGAAGTCTTTGCTGCTTGTTGAATTTAGATTATACAAATTTAATGCTTCTTACTTAGACAGATTGTGTATACAAATAAATAGAAAAACAATAAATGATTCAAAAAAGAAATCAAAAAGTTCAAACTCCTCCAAGTGCAATGAAGGTGTTGCTTTGAATGCTTGATTAGAGTTTAGCACAGTGGGAATTAAAACTTTGGAAGAAAACTTGAAAGCTTGTAAATGCTCATTTATAATTTACTCAACTAACTTGTTCTAGGGATTCAAATCTTTAATTATATCTTTGGAAGATGATTTACCCATTGTTCATTATTTCTGAAATTGTTTTGAGCATTTTAGATTGCATTTTCTTCACTTAAAACAATCTTTCCAGTGAGAACTCTTAGAACTTTGAAGGTCAAGTATTATTATCAATTATCATTGCAGCATTACATTTTAGAGCTCTAAATCTTCATTTTAGACTATTTAACTCTACATGGTCAATGAATTGAGTTCCAACAAGGTGGTTCACACCTCAGAAGTTCAAGTTCTAACCTTTGAAGTTGCTTTTAAACACTAATAATTCCAATGACTAGCTTTCTAGACCTTTGAAGCTGAAGTCTTTCCTCTGAAGGTCTTTCATGTTCTATACTAAGTTCCAGATGGTCTTTTAGACCTCTGAAACTAGGATCTCTTCCTCTAAACTTCTCCTCTAAAATTTCCAAACTCGTTCTACACTTCAGAAATGATCATTAGATTTCCACCTTTCCTCTAAATTTGCCTCTGAAGTCTTCAAACTTTGATCTTTACTTCATACAACCTCTTAAACATCCTCTGAAGTCTTCAGATTCTTCTAAAGTGTCTTCAAAACTCTTTTAGCATATTTTTAGAATTTTTCTTCAGATTCTTCTAAAGTGTCTTCAAAACACTTTTAGCATGTTTTCGAAGTTTAAGTTCATGCCTCTTAGGATTTCTCTAAAGTTCAAAACTAGTATTTTATGAAGCATTTACATGCTTTCTTCCTCTAAATCCTTAAATGTGATATGTTTAGACTTAATATAAATTGTTATACATTGCATATTACTCTAAAATTACTTCCTTAGAGTGTTTTTTTTGGTTTTATTGATTTATTTCTGCAACACTTAGGAAAATAACTTGTTAGTACCAGAACTTTTCACTCATGTGTTTGCTCATCATCAAAACTTAACTGTTATTGCATATTCATCATCAAAATAAAGCTAGTTAAGGGGTTAGACTTAGCATTCTCCCCCTTTTTGATGATGATAAAACATTTGAGTAATGCCTTTTAGAAATAAATAGGAAAATAATAAAAATATGCTACTAAATCTGAGAGCTCCCCCTAAATAAATGTACTGTATCTAGATAGATTTTAAGATGGCTTTCCTTATCTTTTTATTTATCTTAATAATTCTATCTATTCAAGTTATTTACTCATTTCTCCCCCTTTTTGTCATAATAAAAAAGCATAAGGGTAAGAGAGAGAAACATGTAGAAGATGAAATGAATGAGTACACATGCACATAGAAGGTAAATTGTATTTCATTGATTACAAAAAGAAGTACATATATATTCAGTACAATACATTATTCAAAACACAAAGAGAAAGATAAATGAAAGAAAAAGGAATTGACTAGTAGTAAGTCATGTCTTCTTTATTTTTGGTCATTTGGAATAGGTAAGGGGAAAATGGGTGGGGCTATCACCTGGTTGGGTAGGCTGATCTGATGGCTAGGAGGCAGGTGTGGAAGATAAGGGAATAAGAGGTTTTTGTCTAGTATTTTGGGTCCTTGGTTTCATAGAAACAACTACTTTATGGTTAAGTTGGGGAGGTGGACTAGGAATTTGAGAGGAAGGTTGAGTAGGGATGGTTTTAGGAGGTTTAGTTTCAATAAATGGGTTGGACACAACGACAGGAAGGATTTGAATTCTAGCTCTATAGGATAGATCTTATAGTTTTGTAAAGGGAAGGGGCTGAGATTCTAAGTGGGTATGGTAATTTGCATTATTTCTATCATGATATTTAGCATAGGTCATGATAATGGGTTCTGAACTAGAAGGGATTTAGTAGGTGGCTTAGAAGGAGGTTTAGACTTTGGCATGGGTTTTGGTTTACATGGGGCTTTGGCTTTGGTGGTTGGCTTCCTTATGGGTTTAGGTGCTGGCTTAGGTTGAGGCTTTTGCTTAAGTGCAATTGGTCTTGAACCAAATCCTATGAAAATGGGTTGAATCAAGGAGTTCAAGAAAGGGAAGTGGAAGGTTGCTATATAGGGCTTGACTATTTGCTTGTTTGAAATAGGTATTCTCTTGGTCAGTGATATAGATGAATTTCTGAGGCCTTGGTGGTGAAGGATGGCTAGTTTGGGGTGGGATGGACTGTGGAGGAGGTTGTGGAATGGTTTGATAGTACTGAGTGAGATAGGTGTCTTGGTTGGGAATAAGCTAAGAATAAGCTAAGGGTTGTAGTTGGTAAGTGTATTTGGAGGATTAGGAAGGAGAACAAGCCTCTCTAGGTATTTCAGATCAATGAGTTATGGAAATGGCCATTCTAGGGGGGATGAAAGAAGGTGTTGTGAATGATATAAAGTGGAGATGGCCTCATTGATTTCTTATTTAGCTAGAAACTCATTATAGGTCATTCTTATTAGGTCCCTTAGGCTCGGATTAACCTAAGAGGAGAGGGATGAATTGGGTTTATGAAATTTCTTGCTTCAACCTAGTTATTTAAATTCCCTCTTTTCATGCTTTTGTGAAGTTTGTAATGAAATAAATAACAAAATAATAGAATGCAAGAAAATAAAGCAATCACAGACAAAAGCCATGATATATAGTAGTTCGGGACAACCTCCCTACTCCACTCTTCTAAGAGCACATTTCTTTGTGCCTTAGGTTCCACTATCTCATATAATGGAATACAAATAGTGCTCCTAACACTCTTCTAGATTCCAGCTTTAGGGGGCATAAACAACTTGACAATTAATTGTAAGACAGACTTCGACAATCAAGTTGCACTTCTTGATTCCAGCTTAAGGGGGCGTAAACCTTAGTGCCATTGCACTATTCTATATTCTAGCTCTAGGAGGCATCTACTAATTAACAAGTTGATTGTAAGACTCACTAACAATCACCCTTGTTCTTCTTGAGATTGGTATCCAATACCAACTCAAGGAATACCCAAATGAAAAAAAGAAATTACACTTGATGGTGTTTCTTTGAAAAGCATAGGGGAAGTCTTATTGTCTTTGATTAGCTCTCTTAGTTGTAGAAGATCTTCCCTTTTGTATTGAAGAAGAAAGGCTTTGAGTGAAGATTGTGAAGTTGAAAGCTTTCGAATGTAGAAGATGAAGTTTGAGCACTTGGCATAGGGTTGCAAAAATTTCTTAAAGTTTAAAGCTTAATCAATAACTTCTTCAACAATTGAAACATCCCTCCATTTCTCCTTAAATAGCTCTCTTAAAATCTTAACTGTTGGAAATGGTTGGGTAGCAATTTGTGGGTTTGCAATGTTCGAATTTTTTATAGTTGGAGTTCACAGGCGGTATTGTAGGCGGCTGCGGGATTCAGCTATGCCCTAGGCAACATGGTGAACTGGCTATTGTCGGATCCTGGATTTTCTGCAAAAGCCATGTCATTATCCATTGGACCTTAGGCGGTTGCGGGATTCAGCTGTGCCCTAGGCAATATGGTGAACTGGTTGTTGTCGGATCCTGGATTTTCTGCAAAACCCATGTCATTATCCATTGGACCTTAAGCGGCTATCATATTAGTTGGCTCCTTCAGAACTTTTGAACTCTCCTTTGAAGTTCCAAATACATATTCTAAAGCTTCCTTTCTTCCTTTGAATCCTTCTAGCTTCCTCTATAAATTCTTAAGCTTCTATATCTTCTAAACTAATCTCTAAAATTATTTTTCAATCCCCAGAATGATGTAATTTTGGAATATAGCAAGTTCTTCATGCTTCTGTTATTTTAGACCTTGTAAAATTAGTGACTATTTAGTGTCCAAATATGGGTGGCAGTGTTTTAGAATCTCTGTAGTTGAATTTGAGGGTATCTGAAGGTCGAGACTACCATTCTATTGTAGTATTCCTTTAGAACATCATTTTTGCAGTGTTGCCCTCCTTCAAAATGTCTAAAGTTATGCTTCAGAATATCTAAATGTTGTCTTTGTAAGTTATTATGCTGCATTGAGTTTTAGAGCCTTTGGAACTTTGTTTCAGATCGTTTGAACTTTGGCTTCTGTTTGAACTTCCTCCAGCAATGTACTTTAGATCATCTGAAGTTGATTTCAGATGTTTTGAAGATCCTTTTAGTGTTGAAATTCACAATGACTGCATTTTCTCCAATACTTATCATCTGAAACACCTCTGAACATGTTCTAAAGAGTGTTAACTTTGTTCTAGCATTGTTTCTTTCATTGTAGTGCCTTTGAAGATCATTTGAAGCTTTTAGTCCTAACTTTCACATGTTCTAAACTTTTGAACTTATAATCTTCATATTACAAAAAGTTCTTCAACTTCTTTGGAACACATTGAGCTTCAACATCATTTTCTAACTTTTGAAGCTTCTTCTAAACTTGGAAATCTAGATAACTTCTAAAATCTCCATATCTTCAAAAGAATTGAATGTTCTTTCTGAAGCTATCTCTGAACTTTTGAAAGTTTCATATGGAACTTCTTTTTCTATCTAAACGTCTCCTCTTAAACTTCCCTACACTTTGAAGCTCCTTCTGAACTATAAAATCTTAGCAACATATCATTAATTTAATTCAAGTCATTAATCAAGTTTTGTTGTCATAAAAATTATGCACCTAAAGTAATAATCTCCCCATTTTTTATGATGACAAAAATCGATGACTTGTGACAGTAAAAATCATGCTAATGAATTATATGCAAACTCCCCCTATCTATCTTATTTAATGACCCTTAGAAGTTTGTTACATTTATGCTCCTTTGCTAAGATATGAAAAACAAGTCATGACAATTCCTCTCCTCCTTTTTATCATAATAAAAAAGAATTTAGTTTAAGGGAGTGGGGGTTGTAGGACTTTTTTTCTTATGAATGTTGCTTTGTATTTCAGAATTTAAATCAACATCCATGTTTAATTTTAACTCTAAAGGATAGGACATGTAGGCACCACTCATGTAATGAGTAACATTTATGCAAATGTGATTTTAAGCAAAAGATAATTCCCACTAAAGGCTCAATTTATGCATAGCTTGTTAAGCCTTATGCATTGATTACACAAGATTTGACTAGGGATGGAATTCCTAGTTGAGATCTTGAACCATGAATTTCCAAAACCAGTTTAACATACACCTTGGGAATGTAATCATGTTAAATTTGAAGTTTCATTCAACCCAAGTGGAAATAAACTTTAAAGGCACTTAACTTATTTAAAAGTTTTCAAAATATACAAATGATAAGTGAATTTTATTTATATTTCATATTATTCAAGCTTATTTAGTTGTTCATTCTTGAGAATTTTAGATGCTTTCCATATGTTTTTATTGATTTTTATAGGTGCATGGAAGGGAGGAAAAATGGAGCATAAACAATACAAATGAAGTTGCAAGTGAATGGCTCAAGAAAGGAGAAAATGAACTAAAGAAAAAACAAGGAAGAAAATGGACAAAAATTCAAGGTAGTGGCGCCCATTCCATGCACAAAGGAATCTGGTGGGCAGCGATTCGGGCACTGTGGGGCCCAAATCTGGTGTTGCAACATCGGTGCTTGTTAAATGCATGTGCAGGTTTTTCTTCCAACTTGGATGTGAGATAAAACCATTTCGGAGAGTATTTTTTTGAGGGTTCTTTTTAGCTAGGTTTTTAGGTCTTTTGCTAGGGTTTCTAGGAGCTTTTTGTGTGTTTTTGTGGATGCTTTGAAGTGAAGAAGATCGAGTTAAGATCAAGAGAAAGAGATCAATTTCAAGGAGCAAAAGTCAAGCTGAAAGGGGAAGATCTTGATTTTCTTTATTTTAATAGCTTTGTTTGTAATTGTGGAATTTATTTTGAGGATTTGAACTATGATGATGTTGGCTTATTATTTACTTGAGTTATGCTACATCACGAGTAGTTAATCTCCCCCTTTCTAGAGGGGAGATGGATTTTATACTGACTCCATGGTGTAATCAATGAATTGCTTGATTTATCTTGTAGTTGGTTTATTTGTGATGTTTAGTGTTTAGTGCTTTCAATTGATTGGCCATCTTTTGATTGATCATATATTTAGGATTTGACACTCTAGAGAGGTAACCTCGAATAGGATCTAGGCATCACAACATAAAATTATAGATGACTCTGGAGAGCTTCTTTGTTTTATGAAATCTTTGTAGAGAACCATAGATCTTAATGCATTCGTATTATTCAATTTTTTTATAGGGATATTGAAATTAGGATATTAGGAATAGAAACTCAACCTGACACTTGGGAGATGGGATTGCATGAATTGGGATTCTTGATTTATAAACCAATGCTATGATCAACTAGTAATGAGTTGAAAACATCATGAATGAAGCATAAATGAAATCACCTTCTAGAATCTTCACACATTGATTTATTCTATTTGAAGCTTATCCATTTTATTTCTAATTTAATATCTTATTTAACAATTGTCCAGATAAAATTAGAATTATTCATGATGATAGTTAGTGAGTAATTGGAATACCTAAGCCCTATGGATATGTGTCACGCCCCACCCTCAAGAACTATGCATTTCACCATTACCCTATAATTTTCTCATTTTTAAGGAAAATATTTTGGCAATAATCAGGCAGAATCTAACCTAACCTAGCATATTATTAATCATATAAAATTCACACAACAGCTGCCCAGATCAAAACTGAATCATGATGGTAATATATATTATTGGGATCATACCGATCCATTCACAGATCATAAACAACTATCACTAAGACATGCCATACATTTTCTTATACATCATTTGGAATTTTTTTAATTACATTACACAAACACACTATGGGATTATAATCTCAAATCATCATACCAGAGAGGAAATATCTTCAAATCATGCCTCTAAGCGCCAACCCATAGTTGGAATTCTTTACCTGACCTTCCAGCTAAAAAAATAGAATAAGAAGGCGTGAGTCCTGGGAGAACTCAGTAAGTAATCATGGTAAAGAAAACAATAATCAATCACAAGCCATATGTTCTAATCTTGAATATGTATCAATTATAATAATGTAATCACACCATGCATGTACACTCATGAGGCTCAAGAACCACAATCATGAATACAATTCACACATCTCATTCTAAGATGCAAAATACAACATTCATAAATTCATGCCAATGGAAACAACCTACGCCATTCAAGTATACAATATCACAAGTCCTACTCCATTCAGGTGTATAATATCACAACTCATATCATTATTGGACTATACATAGCAATTATCATAATGGTGCTATGCAGGCACATTCAAGCACAGCATCATACCACTATGTCATATATAAACAATGGAATACATCTCATTCCATTATTATGCATGGTCATTCAATTATCATCTTAGAAACTCAGGAATACTAAACATCCTTTCAAATTTCACATTCACACATATACAATAACAAATAGTCATGGGATAATCCTTATCTCCATTAGTCATCAATCTATACATTCATGTATATAATATCAATTATCAATCCATATACAAGGATGGGATATTCTTTATCCCTCTTGCTTAGACATCCATACACAAGAATAACTATACACAAGAAAATGGAATACTTTCTATCCCAATTATCTCAGATTCATGTCATGAAATTTATACCAATCATTACAATCCAAGGGATACTCATTATCCCTCAACATTCATGTATTCACAAAATATAATAATCACCAACCTTTAACAAAGTACGGGATATCCATGATAAGTGAATTATATTCACTTATATTAATATTAAACAAACTTATTTACTTATTAATCCTTGAGAATTTCTAAGTTCTTCACATATTTCTACATGCTCTTTATAAGTGTCTAAGATCTAGGGGTAATGAAGCTAATCTGAGGACATAAAGCACCAATTGAAACAAGAATGGAGCAGAGCAGCAAAAGTGGCTAGCAGAATCAGCACTCAGGCACCGATTATCAATGCTCAAACACCTGAATCACAAAGGACTTCAAAGTTTGTGGCAGCAGTTTGAGCGCTCAAGCACCCACAAGATGAAATAGACTTCTGGATTTCTGCAAATTGCGTATTTTTCCACTTATTGGACTTGGTTCAAAAGGGGCTTTTGACTAGGGTCAAGGAATTTTGGAGAGCACTTGGAGGCTACACCTCTTTAGGGTTTTTAGAGTGTTTTTAAAGGAGAGAAGATCAACTTGAAGAGCAAGAGGTCCGAGATCACAACCAAGGAGTGAAGAGCAAGCTGAAAAGGAGGAAGCCATTGAATTTTTTGGTTTTAATTATTTTCCTTTCTTATCTCTATGGTTCATCTCGGAATTGAAACTATGATGATTTTGAAATTTTATTGGTTTGATTTATTTTACATCATGAGTGGATAATATCTCTTTTTCTAGAGAAGAGATGGATTTTATGTTGAGTTCATAGTGTAATCAATGGCTTTCTTATGTGGCAATGCAATTAGGTTTATTTGTGATATTTGGTGTGTAAGGTTTTCAATTGATTTGGTATCCATTGAATGATTTTGTAATTAGGATTTGACACCCGAGAGAGGTAACCCTAATTAGGATTTAAATATTACAACATAAAACTATAGATGTCTTGGGAGAGCTTTTATGTTTTATGAAATCTTCAGCAGAGAAACATAGATATTAATGCATTCTTATTACTTAGATTTTTATAGGGATATTGAAATCAAGGTTTTGAGAATAGAGATTGACCTATCACTCGAAGGGGTTAAGTACATTAGGATTCTTAATTTATAAACTTATGCATTGTTAAATCAGATTTGAGTTGAAATTGCCATGAATGAAACATAAATGAAGTCGTTCCTCTAGGATTTCCAAATATTGATTTAGTCAATTAAAAGCTATTTTGTTTTGCTGCTAATTACGACTCACCTGTTTTTGGTTATCCTATTTTTGGTTTCAAAATAAAGTCAGAATTATCTATAATGATAGCTAGTGAAAGGTTGAAATACACAATCCTATGGATATTACTCTCACTCATCACTAAACTATAAAACTTGACTTTGTATACTTGCAGTATAATTTGTAGCAAATACGTTTTTGGTGCCGATGCAGGTGATTGGCATGATTTCACCTTTCTTTTGCTAATATTGTCAATAGATAATTTGCTTTAATTTGGAATTTAGTTTCCCTTTTCTTTTAGTAAATCCAATTTTCTTTTGAAATTTTTGCAAAGCAAATTCAATTTCTTTATATTTCATAGCAGTGTATGAAAGATCCTGATGATTCTGATATTATTCCTTGTGATCCAGAAATAAAGAGAACATTAAAAAAGATTCAAAAAGCAAGGTGAACAGAAAGAAAAGCCATGGCCGATCAAGCATAAATTCAGCCATAGATAGAACAACAGGGGCCAATCAGGGATTATTTCAGACTAGTGGTCAATGAAAGCTACTCTGGTATCACTCGTCTAGCCATTAATGCTAACAATTTTGAATTGAAGCCATCTTTGATTAACATGGTTCTGCAAAACCAGTTTAGGGTTCACCAAGTGAAGACCCGAACATTCACCAAGCCATGTTTTAGGAGATTAGTGATACTGTAAAAATAAATTGAATACTAGATGAGGCTATTAGATTGAGACTTTTTCCTTTCTCATTGAGAGACAAAGCAAGAAGCTATCTGTTGAGTTTACAACCAAGAAGCATAACAACATGGGATGAAATGGTGGAGAAATTCCTAGCAAAATTCTTCCCTCCAGCCAAGACTGCTCAATTGAGAAGTGAGATTGGACAATTCAAACAGATGGATTTCAAGCCATTGTAGGAGTGTTGGGAAAGATTCAAGGATCTACTTACAAGATGTCCACAACACATTTTTTCAAACTAGCTATAGATTCAGTTATTCTACAATGGGTTGAATAGCCAAACAAGGACAATAGTAGATGCTACTTTTGGTTGCTTACTAAGGCCAAAACTATAGCAGAAGCATACCAACTACTTGAGGAAATGACTTCAAATACATTCCAGTGGCCAAATGAGAGAAATATGGTAAGGAAAGTGGCAGGTTATCTTGAAGTGGATCCAATTACAGCTTTGATAGCGCAAATGTCCTCATTGACACATCAAATGGCCATTGCAAATTCAGAACCTAAAGGAATGGTAACTGTAGGTGAAACAACTTCTTCTTCTTTACCAATTGAAGCATATACTGTTGGAGATCCAACTAGAGAAGAAGTGTAATTCATCAACAAGGGCTACAACAATTTCTAAGGAAATAATATGCAAAATCCATACTATCTTGGGAATTATAGAAATTAGCAGAACCTTCCCTATGGAAATCAAAGAAACAACTTACATCATCCTTCTAGATTTCAACAATCACATCAACCTCAAAATCAGTCCCAACCATCTGAAAAGAAGCCAACCTTGGAAGATCTTATGGGAACTTTTATTCAAGAAAGTCGAAACAGGTTTGCTAGGAATGAGGTGAGACTTGATAATATGGAGACAAACATGGGAAATATCAATGCTTCTATTAAGTCTCTAGAAACACAGATTGGGCAGATTACTAGCTCATCCAATAATTCAAATAGAGATTATTTTCCAAGTAACACAAAGAAGAATCCAAGACAACATTGCAATGCTATGATGCTAAGAAGTGGAAGAGAATTGGAATAACCACAAATGCAAGTGAAAACTGAGAAATTAGAAAAACACTCTTCAGTGAACGGAGAACCTAAATCAAAAGAGAAATAAGAAAAATCTAAGAAAGAAGAGTACCTATCATGGAGAATTGCATTTCTTGACAATCTCCCTATTTTGCAACCCAAACTTCCTTTTCCTTAGAGAATCCAAAAGAAGAAAATTGATGAACAATTCAAAAAATTTCTGGACATGTTTAAAAAGATTCACATCAATATTTCATTTACAGAAGCTCTAGAGTAGATGCTCAATTATATAAATTTATGAAGGAGATAATGTCTAGGAAGCAGAAGTTAGAGGAATTTGAAACAGTGAACTTGATAGAAGAATGTAGTGTAATCCCTTAGAGAAAACTTCGTCAAAAATTAAAGGATCCAGAGAGTTTCACTATCCCTTGTACTATTAGAAATTAATCTTTTCATAAAGCTTTATGTGATTTGGGAGCATCGATTAATTTAATTACTTTGTCTATTTTTCAGAAACTAGGACTTGGGGAAGTAAAGCCAACAACAATAACATTGCAGCTTGCCAATAGATCTTTGACTTATCCATGGTGGATTATTGAAGATGTGTTGGTAAAGGTGGATAATTTTATCTTTCTGGTGGACTTCATTGTGTTAGACATGGAGGAAGATCATGAAGTACCCCTGATATTGGGAAGACCGTTTCTAGCTATAGGAATGGCACTAATTGATGTCCAGAAAGGACATTTAACATTGAGGATAAATGATGAACAAGTAAACATCAACATTTACCATTCTATGAATTTCCCTATTGAAAATGAAACATGTAATAGAATGGAAGTTTTGATTGAGTGCATTAATTTTGTTTTCACTAACGAATGCATTAGCATTTTTTTGGAAAATTGCATTTCAAACTCAATTAGCTAGGAAAACATAAGTTCTAGAGATATCCTAGAGTACATTTCAGCAATGGAATTAGTTTCTGCAGAAAGAACCGATAAGAAATTATAAGCACTAGAGGAGAACTCAATGATTGAAAAAGTGAAGGCTACCACAGAGCTCAAGCAACTACCTAAACATCTTAGGTATGTATATCTAGGCTGTAATTCTTCTTTTCCAGTGATTATTTCTTCCTCTTTATCAAATTTGGAAGAAGAAAAGTTGTTGCGAATCTTTAGAGAGCACAAATCAGCAATCGCATGGTCAATAGATGACATCGAAGGGATAAGCCCAGTGATTTGCATGCACAAAATTCTACTAGAGGAATCATCCAAGCTATCAAGAGAACCATAGAGGAGGTTTAACCTAGTAATGAAAGAGGTAGTAAGATCAGAGGTATTGAAGTTGCTGAAAGCAGGTATTATATACATTATCTTCAATAGGGAGTGGGTAAATCCAATCCATTGTGTACCCAAGAAAGGAGGTATGACTGTAGTGGTAGATCATTTATCAACATCGGAATAGCCTAAAGGAGCAACATCAATTGAGGAGAGATTTCCTGATGAAGAAATTTTTACCTTAAGTGAAAAATTCCCATGGTACGCAGACTTTGTGAAGTACCTAGCATGTGGCACTTATCCTCCAAACATTGAAGGGTAGAAGAAGAAGTTTTTACATGATGTCAAGGCATATCTTTGGAATGACGCATTCCTATTCAATGTATGTGCAGATTAGATAATCTAGAGATGCATCCTTGAAGAAGAAATTCAAGACATTCTACAGAGTTGCCATTCATCTACATATGGAGGCCATCATGGCGCAGATAGAACTACAGTGAAAGTTCTACAATCTGGGTTTTATTGGCCCTCACATTTCAAGGGTAACTATAAATTTGTTAAAACCTGTGATCACTATCAACGAATGAGAACAATTTCAAGGAGAAATGAGATGCCATTGACAAATATTCTTGAAGTGGAAGTTTTCGATGTATGGGGAATTGACTTCATGAGACCATTTCCAATTTCTAGTGGTCATTCATACATTCTACTTACTATCGATTACATTTTAAAGTGGGTAGAAGCAGTAGCCATATCAACCAATGATGTTAAAGTAGTGTTAAAGTTTTTGCAAAAGAACATATTCACAAGGTTTAGGACACCATGGGCAATCATCAGAGATTGAGTATTCCATTTCTGCAATAAATTGTTCAATAACCTACTATCTAAGTATGGTGTGAAACACAAGGTGGCACTTGCTTATCATCCACAAGCAAATGGACTAGCTAAAGTGTCCAAACGGGAGATAAAATAGATACTCGAGAAGACAGTAGGAGAGAATTGTAAGAATTAGTCAAACCGATTAGAAGATGCACTATGGGCATACCAAATGACATACAAATCACCTATGGGCATGTCTTCATATAGGTTACTTTTTGGAAAGGCTTACCATCTTCCAGTAGAATTGGAGCACAAAGCGTATTGGGCAATGCGAAAGCTTAACTTAGATTTGGGGGCTGCAGGTCATAAGTGGATGCATCAACTGAATGAGTTGGAGGAATTCCATCACCAAGCTTATGAAAATTCCAAAATTTACAAGGAGAGGACAAAGAGATGGCATAATAAACTCATTGTCAACAAGGAACTCCAATCAGAGCAACAAGTTTTACTTTTTAACTCAAGGCTTAAACTATTTCCAGGAAAGATAAAATCAAAGTGGTCAGGTCCTTTTGTGATCAACAAAGTTTTCCCTCATGCAGCAGTTGAACTGAGGACGCAGGATGGGATAATGTTTCAAGTTAATGGCCAACGCATACAGCACTATTTCAGACATGAAAGCAAAAGTGGGGAGGTGACGCACTTGAAGGATAGTGATTGAGAGAGAACACTAGTCGTGCTATAGACTATAAACTAAACGCCACTTGGGAGGCAACCTAAGCTTTTGAGCTTTCATTTATTTCAGTTTTGTAGATGTAGTGATGAATTTTTACATTGTTTATTTATTTCATTGAC
>JAYJMB010036112.1:0-18736 GCA_036873735.1 Pouteria campechiana
CCAACCACAACCGGTTGCATATAATACTATATGGAGCTGACAAAAATGGTTGCATATAGTATTTAATGCAAAAAAATAAAAGAAATGTGAAATCAATATGCTGCTTTCATTAATCATAGACACCTCGTATAAATTAATAAAATGATCATATGTAATTGGGAAAGAAAAACCCACAAGCTTTACATCATTTGAATTAATTAATTGAGTATGGGTACTATATATAATCATATATAAATGATGTGGGTTAAAAAATTATAGTCTTATATGCATAGTTATAATAAATTTTGTCTCATGTGAATCATCCATATAAAATATTCATGGATATGCTATACGGTTAAACATCCATGATTTCATGATTTTTTTTTCTTTTTGGATTTAATATTGTATGCAATCAACGACAATCGGCTACATATAATACTATATGTAGCCAATGACAAACGACTACTAACGTTGGCTACATGTAGTAATATATGCGGTCGACTAAAAATGACTGCATATAGTGTTCAATGCAAAAAAAAATGTGAAATCATGATGCTGCTTTTGTTAATCATAGATGCCTCATATAAATTAATGAAATGATCATATGTGATTGGGAAAGGAAAACCCACAAGCTATTATATCATTCAAATTAATTAATAGTGTACGGGTACTATATATAATCATATATAAATGATGTGGGCTAAAAAATTATAGTCGTATATGCGTAGTTAATTAATTTTGTCTCATGGGAATCTTCCTTATAAAATATGCATGAATGTGCTATGCTACAACATCCATGATTTAATGTTTTTTTATTTTCTTTTTAGATTTAATATTATATGTAGCCAGCTAAGATCAACTCCATATAGTATTATATGCGGACCATATATAAGATATGAATTTTAACACTTTTATATTTATTTTTAAATAGCTATGGTTTTTTGCTTACCTAAGTTATTTTATAAAGTTTTGTTTTTATCCCTAACTAAATACACTATAGTAAATACAATGAGCAAGTTCTCTCAATGTGGAGCCGGTTCTCAGTAAAAATAGCCCCATAGGTATATATTTTATGTATGCAATGATCTAATATATATAATTCCAGTCCCATAAAAATTTTCATAAATAATCAATAGTTAATCATGAATTGGGTTGTTATCTATTTTTTATTATAATGAGATATTACCTACCACATGAACTTCTGAAGACAGTTATAATATTTTGGTCATATCTTCCTCATTCAAACTCAAAATTAGGTTATGCTTGGTTTGTTGGATAGATAACTTGAAGGGTTATAACTTTATATTGAAAGCTTTCTCTGAATCAGCATCTATTATTTCCACGAATTGCCCAAAAGTGATGCCTATTAACGGTTTTTACCTTTCTACGGATCTAAAGGATGATTTAGTGAAAATGATCAACATTAAAGTTGTAGATCTTCAAATTATATATCCAACAAACTAAGAATCATATAATTCTAAGTTCTTATGAGGATGATATGGTAAAAATATTATAATTGTCTTTAGAAGTTTATGTGGCAGGTGATATTACGGGCACCCGCACATATCACCTTCCACGCAAGCACAATTGTAGCCTCCCGCAGTGGTCATATCTGAAAAAAGTGATCTTTCTAGACACCTACAGTCGATATTGCAGGCCCTCACATTTATCGACTGGAGCACAGGTGATACGGCGAGCGCTCACGATATCGCCCACCACATAAACTTCTGGAGATGGTTGTAGCATTTTAAACTCAAAATTATATGATTATTAGTTTGTTGAACAAATAATTTACAGAGATACAACTTTCATGTTGAACATTTCTCTAAATCATCCGTAATATATGCCAAATATTACCCTAAATTGATGTCTCTTAATAAATTTTACCTTTTAGCACATTTGAAGCTCTGGAGATAGTTTTAGTATTTTGGTCATATCTTCCTCATCCAAACTCAAAATTATATAATAGATGCCAAACATTGGCTACAAGTGACACCTTTGTTATATTTTGACGCGTTGAAAGATAAAAACCATTAATATGCATCACTTTGGGGCAATTTGTGGGGTAAACGGAGGCTTATTAAGAGAGAGTTTTCAATATAAAAATTGTATCTTTTCAAATTATCTATCCAAAAAACTAAGAATCACATGATTCTAATTTTTTATAAGGAATATATGAACAAAATATTGAAACTATCTACAAAAGTTCATATGACAGGTAGTATGTGCCCCTGTCGACCCCAGTGTCTAAATTGGGGACTTCTATTTTTTATGTTGTTGTTTGGGTCATCCCTAAATGGAATGTTGATGTGGCTCTCAAGAAAATCCCCTCGAATCCTACAAGGCTAAAACAAAAAGGTCAAAGGACGCAGGGGGTGTTTTCAGTGTAAACACTCCGATGCTCAAGTTAGTAAGGGGACTCTTTAGAGATGATAAGATGATAGCGAGAACTTATGTTTCGAGGCACATACTTAGTTGTATTTATAGTTGAGCATGGGTACGTACATTGCTTGTACACAAGTGGGATGATGATCATTACTTAGAGAAGGATTCCAAAAGGATAAGCATCTAAGTCTTGGTGTCATGGGACTGCATAGTAGTTGGAAAAGGTATCCCACTAGGGTTGGGATCTTGCATGGTAGTGTCTGTTGGATAATTGAGTATCTATGTTAGAGTTTCTTAACAATTGTATAGCACATCCGTATATATTTTATATACATGATTTTCACAAGGCTATAATAAATAATTAACTATAATTTTAATTTATTTGAATTAGATAAAAGCATATGAGTTTTCCTTTTCTAATTATATATAATCATATAATTAATTTATAAGAGGTGTCTAGCTAGACATATATGTCATATAAATGATTTTCTTAATAAATAGAGAAATAATGGATATGATTGCAAGCTAATTTTTATAATGCAATTACTAATTAAATTGAATGCTAACTTTTACTACGCAGTAAAATATTGGCAAACCCTTCTTATGTTCATCAATTATTTTTTTATGAGAATCATGCTATATCATATATAATAAAATTATCCATATATATATTAGATTATTGAATAAATAATATATATATATATATAAGAGATGGTTGGATACCATATTATATAAAAGAAATAAGCAAGGATGCACCTAAGCAAGAGATGGAGGAAACGGGCATTAACAGTTGAGCATGAATGTATTGAACTTCATTTCATTCTAATGTACATATTTTACATATGGATATCAGGTACGAGAGATTTGATTAGTGTGTTATTTAAATTAGTGATTGGACGAGCTCATGCAAAATCACTTGTTGTTCTTATGGGACATTAATATTCTTGTTTTGTTTTGATTTTCTAACAAGAAGATCAATCTTAATTAGCTAGCAATGTTTCTAAAATGAATAATTGTCCATGTATGGGTAAATTGAATCAACACATGGTAGAGTTTTTTTAGTGTTTTGTTTTTATTTTTTTTTAAACACAGCTAGCCAAGTTTTATTCATTATTTTATTTTTTTAAATGCAATTAATTTGTCAAGTTAATAAAATACTTTAATTATTAAAAAACTCATTTCTAATTTGCATTACTGTACTCATTTTTTATATGTGTTTATCCAAAAGTTTTTTAAAGTTCAGAAATAAGTTTATTTCTCAACTTTTTTTAATCTATTATTCATATTTAGAAATTCTAAATTGATAATTTTAGTTAAAAATATAATTAGGAATTGAATTTAAGAATTATTTATTTATTTCTACTCATTCCTTATTATTCAAATTAATTAATGATAATTCAATCTTTGTTTTGCTTATTATTGAATAAAGGAAGTCTAACATTTTCTTTTAATTTGATAAACAAAATATTTTTAATAATGTTTTTTCGTAGTTGGACAACATAAATAATTATTTTGCTAATTTGTAAATGGATAACCATCAAAATCTCTACTCATTAAAAGTAAAAAAAGAAAAAAAAACCTAAATCTAAATGCCTAAATTCGAATTTGGCTCCCCCTTCACGTCCGACCCAATGTCCCCAAGTTTCTTTTCCCTCCACTCATCTCTCACCTATTTGCACTCCACTCATCTCTCACCTATTTGAAAAAGGTTCCTAGTTTCCAAGCTTCCATTGATGCCGACCATCGAAAATGGCCATCGACAAGAACGTCGTCGTCGTCGTCTTCGTCTCTGACAGCATTGTCGTCCTTGTTTATCAGCATTCAAGTGGAAGAAAACCGTACTCCGGAGACATTGTTGGAGAGAGAATGCGGATTTCGGTTGGCATGGAAGCAATGGCTATGGAGAAGGAAGCCGCTGATGACGGGAATGGTGGAGACAAGGAAAGTAATCATGGTGGTGGTGGTGATGACTCCATGGATGAGGATTGGGAGAGGAAACATTCGAAGGTAATTGCTTCCTGCATTTTGTAGGGATATGTTAATTTATTAATTGCTCCTGCATTTCATGCCATTGATGTTTTCGATCCCAAGTTTAATATCGTCTCTCTCGGGGCAGATATGAACATTTAGTTTCCATAAATAGAAAAGGAAAAGAGGCTCACTTCCCTTCATGATTCAATTGAAGAGCTTTTGTATGGTGAAGAGCAGAATGATGAACACATGTAAGCACCTTCTGATAGTTTTCCTCCTCCCAGTTGTTCTGTTTTTTCTTCTATGATTGTATTCCTTCTAGGTTCTTGTGTTGTATTCACCCTGAATGGGCAAAGATTCTCAAGACGTGATGCCTTTTATTTATTTTTAATTTTTATCAAGAGTCTCTACTTCATGAATGATCTGCCTAAAAATCTGATTATCCACTTGTAGGCAGGGCATACATATATAAAAACAATGGATATTTTTAAAAGAGAATCAACAAAGATGCACATTTAGTGTACAAGAATGGTATTTTTCATATTGATGAAGTGGCCAATCCCTATTACATATGCTTTGTGTCTAAATTATCGCCATTGGAGAATGGATTAAATGTATTTTATTTTAAGCAATCTTCATGGAATCCACGTACCTAGATGCAGGGATCTTGCGTATTTTTTCCATGGAACATGGCTTGTTCCTAAATGGCCTTATGTGAAGGACGAGTTTTAGAAGCTGCATGAAGGCCCATTTTAGTTGGATTTTTCTTGCATAAAACAATCTCCTAGTTGCGCTAGATTTGTGCTAGTCGAGTTTGAGTTGGCTTAAGTGTTGTATGAATGTAAAATGTCTTTATTTCTTATCATTCAAAACAATTTTCCATCTAGTTATAAATCATCTATGCATTTATGTTTTTATTTCTTATCATTCAAAACAATTTTCCATTTATTATATATCATCTATGAATTTTTTATTCGAGAAGAGAGAATTTAGTTATTTAGAGAAAGAAAATGTGAATAAAAATGAATTCTTACCTTTGTTTGGCATGGCAGACACGAATGAATGTCTCTCACATTTTACACGGGTGAAGAGAAGTGGGAAGGTTCAGGTCTATGGTTGAGACTCAGATTGAGATAAGAGGTTATGGGAAGAGAAGACTCAAAGGAGAAAAGGTGGAAGTTATGCAGTGATTGGAGCGAGGAAAGTTACGTCTATCAGATAATCTGCTTTGACACAGGAGGAGAGAAAGAAGAGGGGCTAAGGTTGTTGAGTTGGGATACTAAATTGAGGTTGGATTGGCAATTTTTGCTGGGTTAGATAGTATGAAAATTTGTCTTGGATCAAGCCTGATTGTGGATAAGTGATCATTTAATCCAAAACCAACTTAGTCCAAGCTGGCAATGTAGTAGCAAATCCACCCAGAAAAATGTTTTTAATGCATCAAAAAGCTTAGGTTGTGTAGGTCAGGGTTGGGTAACCCAACCCAACTAAGAGTTCTTGCTCTGGTTTAATTAAAGAAATATTTATCATTTTCTTCTTTTTGTCCAGTTTCAATGCTATCTTCAACATTGAGGATGAGCTTAATGATTATGGAATTATGCACTTTTTTCTGCTTCTTAAAATGTTCTTGATGCACTGTTTGCTTTAGTTTAATTGGATTGGTAACTTCCGTATGCAGTAGAGAAATTAAACCAGTCTGTTAAGTAAAGAAGGTTGTACCAGTCAATATCAGCAATGATGAAGGGTTATGTTAGCTAGTTGGATTTGGGTTTGGCATGCAAAACCTATTCACTTTCTGGAAACTATATTCCTTTTGCAAAAACTTTTACAAATTGAATCTACACACTAGATGTCATTATTTAGTTATAGACGAGAGTGTAAAATGTTGAGATTAAAATGTTGGCCGATTTAAATTTTAAGAGTCATGTTGGAAGGTTGGGTTTCTTGGCTTGGGCTTGGACTTTGATAAAATTGAGTTGGGGCTGGGTTTGGTCAGGCTTGAACCTATGCCTTAAAAACAAGCTGATCTTAGATCAAATACGACCACTCCATTCCTACTAGTTTTGATTGATATAACCATTGAGGCTTCATTTTAAGGGATTAAGCTTGATATGTTCTCTGAGGTTGTCTTCAACGCATCACTAAAGCAGGGTGATGTCGTTAGTTCAATTTAGTGGTAGTAATTTGAGGAAAGGATAAGCTAGACTCATTTCTTTTGTTCCCTCATATAAAGTTGTTCCTTCGGTTTTATTTTTATTCTGGTTGTTACTTATTTTGTTTCTGTGATTGTGCACATAAAAGGCAAGCCTATATGCATGTGGCCAAGTGCTAGGAGTGGTTTTCAATTTTTTGTCCATCAAGATGAAGCAAGTACACTGAAAATATTTTTCATTAAATCAGTTCCATCTAATTTTGTGTTATATTGGCTCTATTCATGGCTTTTTGTTCTGGTGAGTTTTCTTTACATGCTTTATTCATCTGCTAAGAAATTTTTTAAGACCAATTGTGCCATTTTTCTCATGGATTTGTGGCAATTGTTAGATTTATGAATTTTTATATACCTCGTAGCCTATTGGGTATTTGTTCCTATAAAGTATTTATCTATAATTAGTCTTTCATATTCAATGGTTGTTCCATAATTTTTCCATTCTTATTTCTTACCTTCATGCCTTATCAATTGACTTTTGTTTATTAATCTTGTGAACATGATTATTTAACAATGAGAAGAGTCAAGAAAAATAAGTACAGTATAAAGATGATACACTTGTGCCTCAAATGGGTCATGATTGTAATTTCTTTGTCTTTTTATGAGAGGCCTCGACATTTGAGTGGCCTTTAAAGTTTTAGTAGATGTGCATTACATATATAATAATATTTTTAATTTGCTACTCATCCAAAACAATCTACTGTGTTCAAATAATGATGTGTAATTTGTGGGTATGAAATTTAAATATTATCTTTCCATTTTTGATTTGCAGTGTTCAACCATCGATTCATGCAAAATAATAG
The DNA here is from genome assembly GCA_036873735.1 of Pouteria campechiana. NCBI lineage: Eukaryota > Viridiplantae > Streptophyta > Magnoliopsida > Ericales > Sapotaceae > Pouteria > Pouteria campechiana. The sequence goes on from JAYJMB010036112.1 coordinate 7,345, forward strand.
GTATCATAATTGTAACAACAAAATTTGGTATAAAATGCAGTAACTGATCTTGCTCATAAATCTACACCAATAATCTGTTTCTCTATTTGAAGACAAAATTTTGGCTATGTATAAACTTAATACAATAACTAATTAGCTATATGTGTTATATGCAGCCAATATAAAATAGATGCATATAAATAAACGTAGCCAATGAAACAGCTGCATATTTATATATAAGCAAGAAATGACTGTATATAATTATATGCAACCAAAATAAAATAGCTATAGTTACACAACTATAACTACATATAGTTATATGCAGCTACCAAGAAAATGACTGCATATAGTTTATATGCAGCCATTTTTTTATTGGCTGCATATATCTATTGGTAGCCAAAAAAATGGTTATATGTAGCCAATAAAAAATAGTTGTAACCATTTCTTTGTTGGCTGCATATAACTATATGCAACTATTTTTTTGCTTGTTGCACATAACTATATGCATCCAATAAAATGGTTACATTTGCCCATTTGTAATAAGGCATATGTAGCCAGCTAATAGCTAATTTTATTAGCTGCAAATGATTTAACGCATCCATTTTTTGACTTTATGCAGCCAAAATATTAACTGCATATAGTCATTTCTCTTGTAGTGCCTATATAATGTGTGCAACCATAAAAGTTTAAAATTGTTATTTATTTCCATTTGGAGAGGAACTATGGATAAACTCCAATGCCAAAACACAAATACAAAAAATGGAACTTGTTTTCATGGTAGCTCCAACTTAGATGATTAGAAAGGCTAAAGTCTTTGGTAGGTGAGAAATTGAGATAAGCATTTGTTTGGGCTTGCTCCTACAGAGTGCTCCCTTGCCTTGATACATCACTAGCTTGTTCATATCCACAACCAGAAAAGAACATCGTTGTAGGTTTCATTATCCTTTACCATTTTTGCCACAGGTTTTGAGAGTAAATAGTGTGTAAATTTAGACACAATCTCCCAACTCAACTCTTGTTACTTCACCCCAACATTGGTACATAAGGAATTTAATAAGCAAGGCCACATGCACAACTAGTGGCATATTTTGCAAGGAAAATTCTAATTTTTCTATGCCCAAATGGAACAATTATAAAATGAGAAAAAACAAAATGGAACAACATGAAGATTTATCATAAATGAAATGAGTCAAATAATTTTTATTTTATTTTATTGATTGTCTACACTTGCTATGTACATCAAAAAATTATATATTCACATCTCAGACCACAGATGGTCCTAATTATATCTCCATAATGAGAGAAAATACTTGATTAAAAGAAAAAATACAATGCATTTAAGGACCCAAAAATAAAACATATTCTCTCTCAAAATGAATTTGTGTTGTCTTTGGGATCTTTAAACACATTGCGATGACTTGATATTTAGGAGATCGCCTCAAGTCAATAGGTGGATAGGATGATACGCTTTAGACTGGGTGCTAGACACTGGGTCAATTTAAAGAATGGGTGTTTTAATCTAATTGATTTGTCTTGTGTGGAATCAAGACCGAGTGGTTTCTACTATTTAGACTGTAAGAAGCCATAGATATAGTAAATGGTTTGTGACCCGATTGGTATATCCCGGAAGGACTCAAAACTGAGTGATCTTTATTGTGTTTAAACTTGAAAGAGACCGAAAGAAAATGAGTGACTTAGGTTTGGTTCAGCTTCCTCTTATTGCCCATGGGAAGCTTAAGAAGAGTGGACCAAATTAACTGGGTTTTGGTCAACTTTCTCTTATTGCCCATGAGAAGCTTGGTAAGAGTGGACTAGGTTAACTGGGTTTAGGTCAGTTTTCTCACATTGCCTATGAGAAACTTAGGAAGGTAGGCCAGGTTAATTGGGTTTAGTTGATTTGATAATATCCGCTAAGGTTTGACTCGGTAAGTAATGACTTAGTGACTTGATCAGTTGTGACTCAATTACCTGGTCCTAAACTTAGGCTTTGGATGACTGGATGAATGGTGTTTCCTAAGGTTTGACTCAGTGAGTCATGACTCAGTGACCTGGTCGTAGACTTAGGCTTTTAAATGATTTGGTGAGTATTATTTGCTAAGGTTTGACTCGGTGACCCAATCCTAAACTTAGGCTTTAAAATGAATTAAGAAGTGATGTTTGCTAAGGTTTGACTCAGTGAGTCGTGACTTAGTGACTCAGTCATAGACTTAGTCTTTTAAATGAGTTGATGAGTGGTATTTTTCAATATCTTGTGAAAAACTGAAAGCAAGCGATCTCTACACTTTATACTGTAAGAGATTGAAGATCCAAGTTGCATAAATTAAGCCTAATTACACTTTAAGTTAATTAAGCCTAATCATAGTTTGCACTAATAATAATAATTAGTACTAAATGACACATCTTAATTGATTTAAGATAATGTCATTAGTTTTCAGATTTATGGGGTAGTTATAGGGTTTGACCAGGGTTTGAACAAGTTTAATGTGTCTAATCTAATATTATCCCGTTGTTCATCAATTATGTGGGACCCACAATACCATAACATGGATGAGACCCATGTGTATACCATGGTGGGGTCATGGCAGAGTGCCCTCAGGCACTAGAGAAATTACCAGTGGCCCAAGGCCACTGGTGTCAAGTGAGACACCTACCTCTTGAAGACTCTTCCAAGCTCCTTCAGAAGAAATTTTTTCCTTTTTCAAAGCCAAGATAGGGGGTATTTATAGGTTTTTAGCCTTTGGGGACTATTTGAGAATTTTAAAAATATGCCTTGGTTGCACCTATAGGGGCATTTCGAGCGTTTTAGCAAATTATGCCTTGGTTGCACCTATAGGGATAATTTGGGCATTTTGAGAAATTGAAGCTTGACTCTCATGTCTTGGAGAGAGCTTGACTCCTAAGTCCTAGGAGAGGGCTAGACTCCCACATCTTGGGAGAGACTTGACTCTCACACCTTGGAAAAAGGGTTGACTCCCACGCTTTGGAAAGAGCTTGACTCCCACGTCTTGGGATAAGCTTTACTCTCATGCCTTTGAAGGGGCTTGACTTCCTTGCCCTGGGAGAAACTTAACCTCTACGCCTTGGAAGGAGCTTTACTCCTGGAAGTGGCTTGATTTTTGCGCCTTGGAAGGAGATTAACTCCCATGCCTTGCCTTGTAAGTGACTCAACTCCCATACCTTAGGAAGTAGCTTGACTCCCATGCTAAAGGCATTTTTGAAATTTTCATTTGCACCATTGGCTAATCTAAATATTTTAATTAATTTAATTAAAATATTCTTATTAATGTATATTGCCAAAAATCTAATTAATTGCATGCATGTCCAATATGGGTACCATGCAATTAATTTATAAAGAATGGATTTTTATGATGAATTCTTTTAACCATCTCATAAAATCTAAATCCATTATTTGGGATTAGGAGATGTACGTAAAAAAATTTATTAATTTTTTCTACCTGATCACCAACCATCCGTATGCGCAACCGAGGTGTGGCCTGTTGCATGAGTTCATGGCGGAATTAATACTTTATTTGCTCGCCACATGAGCAACAACCTCAACTGCACGCCACGTTGGTTGATTTGTTGATTGCGCGGAGAAGCCACTGCCTCGACTCCACGGCACGTCACCGGGCGTCGTCTGCGTGGGATGTCAAAGACGTTTGCCCATCTATCTGGCTGCACGACACGTCATTCTCTGCTAGCCTCCTCTGCCAGCCTGAACCGGACCCGTCTCTCTGAACTCGCGTTTGGTAGTTCGAGTGTTTGCCAAGGCGTGGATGCTGCCGACGAGGCTGTCGCCGTCCGACCATCTGTCAGGTGATCTACGCCGGCCAAGAAATCGATGTTGCTCTTCTGACTTCGGCGCAGGTGGTGCTGCAGTAGAACGTCCCCTCTGGTCGCCGAAGAAATGCAGAACAGATCTACTGTTTGCCCTTCTTCTTTGCCGCCTCTGTTTCAGATCTGCCACTGTCCTACCATCGGACGGTCGATCTGCTTCGATCATCAAGCATCCATCGCTGTTTCCATCCGTTTCGCGAACGTTCCTTTGGTCTCTGGCCAAACCTCGGCGTAGACCTTGCACGGCGCTTAGTGGATCGTCTTCTTGCATCTGATGCTGGAAACGTGAACAGACTGACGTCCTGGCTGCTGCACCGGCAGCCGTCGTTGCCACTCCGGCGATCTGTTGTCTCACCGCTGACAACCGCCGACGCTCCGATTCCGATAGAGAGAGAGAGAGAGAGAGAAACCGATCTTTCGCCGTGTGACTTCTGCGCACGTCGTCGCTGATCACCCGATCAGCCTCTGCATCTAGCCGCCGAAAACCCATCAGCATCGACCTTAGGCCATTGCTGTCCTTTGCGCCACCACCCCGATGCCATTTTTCCGACTCCGACGCTACCTTCGCAGCCCCGGATGGCCTCCTCTGGTCGCCAAAAAATCCAAAAGGGCGCTGAAAAACCCATCGTCTTCCTCTTTGACGACGATGGAGCCACTGCATTTTCTCCGCTGTCGAGCGGAATTAGCACGACTTTTCCATCCTGTGCTCGCCGACGAAGTTGCTACCAATGACAAAGTGGGAAAAACCCATTGCCGCTACTCGTCCACCAATCCTGGCAGAAATCCGTTGCCGCTGATGCTCTGGTTCTTCTCGATTCCGCACTGTTTGCCTACTCTGCGACGTCGTACGGGGCCACCAACCATGTCGAGAAGTAATTTGCGGAAGGCTATCCACAAAAGGCCATCTTCGAATCCCTACCAGAACATACCCACGACTCTGGTCTATCTGAATCTTTTTTTCCGGCAAAAATACTTAATATGGATTTTATCTCACATAACACCAAATACATATTTTTTCCAATCATCATGTTATTTCATCTTTATTTTATTATTTTATTGATATTAGTTTTGTTTATTTTAACACCATTTGCTCTGATTATTCTTATAAACATTAGAATACCCTTATACTAATATATCTAAATGATAGCAATGACACTATTGACACTAGCACAGACTTTCTTTAGGTTTGGATAATTAGGTGGATTTTGACTGGTTGAACCGATAAAATGGATGTTGTTTGGCAGGCTTCATGCATTTTGAGTAGGTAGGATTCATCACTGGCTGAAATTTCTGGTCTTTAAACAAATATGCTGTCCTCGGGCTGTTAAGGAAATAGAAACTACATAATTTGTGGTTCATCCCTTGCCATGTATAGACCAATCATCATTATGTATAGATTCTGTAGTAGGAATAGTTACAATGTATAAACCAATCATCATTGTGTATTGATTTTGTAATCAATTCATTATATCAATATAAATATGTGCCTCTCCACTATTAAAGATGTGAAAGAAATTTAGCATACTCCCTTCCATTTTATGGTATCAAAGCCACAAATACTAACAGTTATCTTCGACCCAAATCAAACCAAACACAACCAACCATGGCCTCTTCTCCCCTAATACCCACCACACACCTCTTCAAGCAACACAAATACAACCCTATAGCAAGCTGCCTCAAATCCACAAATTAATCAAAGTGTGAATCTTACACTCCCAGCCATCACCATCAAACTTGATGGCTGTAACTATCCCTCATGGGCTTCTTATGTCCATGATGTCCTTGAAACATTTAACGTAGAAAGTTATGTTGACAAAGACAATCTTCAACAACAAACATACATGGTTGTGGCAGCAGGTGACAAAACATCAGTTGTGACCCTCAATCCTAAATATCTTTTGTAGAAGAAACAAGGCAAACTAATCTTTCTTTGGCTTCGAGGCACCCTATCTAAGATTGCTGCAAATTACATTATCAACGTCTCTTCTACTTGTCAAGCCTAGATCAAACTTGAGAATGTCTTCAAGCCTCAATAAGATTCAAAAATCATGTCCCTCAGGTACAAACTTTCCTCGATGCAACAAGGAACTCTCACCTGTATGGAGTAAGTGAATAGAAAGCAAATTCATGCAAATCAGCTGGCTTCTACAAACAATCCCATCTTAGATTGTGAGTTAATCATGCATATAGTCAATGGTCTTGACTCAAGATATGCCACTATTGGAACTGCTATTAAAGTTCAACTCGCTAATGGATCAATGACAGTTGATGCAGTCCTAAGCCTTCAAATGGATGAAGAAGCATAACAACAAATTACCCATCAACAATTCAACATTCACTTGCCAATATTGCTCAAAAATAATATGGACAATATCGAGGATCCCAATAGTGCAACCAACAAACCCATAAAAGGGGTGGTGGCAAGTGGCAATACAAGTTATCAAAATTGGGGTGGTGGTAGCAAAAGTTATCCCAATCGCAACTACTAGGGTGGCCATTCACAAGGCCATAATTTTAGTAATAATCAAAGATTAAATAAGGACCTAATAACTTGTTAGATCTGCGATAAAAAAGAACATTTTGCAAGCGATTGTTGGGAATGATTTAACCATGCCTTTGCCTATAATTCAACTCACATCACTTTTGATCTAAACAATCTCTCTATTTGTTTAGACTACACTGGTGAGGATCAAATACAAGCTGGAAATGGTGAGTTTTTACCCATATCTCATGTTGGCAATGAAATTATTACATCACAAAATAAATCCTTTCATTTCATAAATTTATTACATGCACCAAAAATCACAAAAAAACTTATTGAGTGTGTCTAAATTTACGCGTGATAATAATATTGCCTTACAATTTAACTTAAATGACTGTATTGTTAAGGATATGAAGGGCAAGGAGCTTCTTTGGGGGACACTTGATCGTCAACTCTACAAGATAATGGGTGACAAATCCTCACCTTATCATACCTTTAACACTTTTTTCCTTCCTTCCTATCATCATTTAGTTTGTGTTGGGGAGCAACCATCTCTTCAAGAGTGGCACAATCTTCTTAGTCACCCCAGTGAGAAGATTGTTCACATATTAGTTTCTCTTTTTCAATTACTTGTTTCTTCAAATAAAGAGTTTTCTATTTGTGATCCTCATCAATTAGGCAAAAGTCATAGATTTCATTTACCTAATTCTCATGTGTCAGCCTCTAAACCTTTTGAACTAGTGTTTAGTGATGTTTGGGGACTTGCCCCTATTACTTCATTGCATAATAATTATTATTTTGTGCAATTTTTGGATGATAACACAAAATTCACATGGATGTATTTTATGTTTGCAAAAATCAAGTCTTTGATTTATTTCATCACTTTAATACCATGGTAGAGCAATAATTTGGGCACAAAATAAAAAGGGTTCAAATAGATTGGGGTGGTGAATACTGCTTCCTATATAATTTCTTCTATAATCTTGAAATTATTCATCAACATCCTGGTCCTCACACTCATGAACAAAATGGAACCCCAGAAAGACGACATAAGGACATTATGGCTAAAGGTTTATCCTTACTGGCTCATGCCACACTAGCTTTACATTTTTGGGAAAAAGCCTTTGCCACTGTAGTGTACCTAATAAATTGCACAATCACATCCACTCTTCATTCCCATATCAATTACTTTACAATAGGCATCATGATTATAAATCTTTAAAAACTTTTGGTTGTCTATGCTTTCCTTTTTTACATCCATACAATCAACATAAATTGGATTTTCATTTTAAACCATACATTTTATTAGGATAAAGTAGCAAACATAAAGGATATTTATGTTATCATGTTTCCTCCTTTCACATGTAGATTGCCTATTATGTCATCTTTGATGAAACAACATTTCCTTACTCTTCTATTATGTCATAGAATATCTCCAAACATCACACCTCTAGCAATAATTCTTTACCTCTCTCCCTAAATCTTCTTCATGATGCCAGGACAACTCTTGTGCCCTCTCCAACTACTCTAATCCCTGTATCAGGTCATGACACTTCTTTCATTGTACCTCATACATTAACAAGTGGTTCCTGTGCTGATCCTTCACATGTCTCCTCACCTCTGCTAAACTCATCAACCTCCCTTAGTGAGGACACTCCACATACAACATCACCCTCATTGTAGTCATCATCAACATCCCCTTATGAGGCAGTCCTAGCAGCACCTCTTCGATACTTAAGACCTGCCACTAATTTTACACACCCTATGGTCATCAGAGTCCAAACATGATCTCTTAAACCCAAAGCTCTTTTAGTAACTAAATATCCTATTTTTCTAGCCGGAACCCTCTTGCTACACTCAAGCCATTAAGGATCCCAAGTGAAAAGATGCAATGCAAACTAAACTTAATGCCCTTCATCACAATGCCACTTGGATTCTTGTTCCTTGCCCCTCCAATGCCAACATTGTTGTATGTAAGTAGGTGTTCTGGATGAAAGTCATTCTAATCGGTCAATTTATAGGTATAAGGCAAGAATTGTAGCCAAGGGCTTCAATTAACAGCCAATCATTCATTTTTTTTGAAACATTTTGACCTATTGTTAAACCTACTATAGTTTGCTTGGTTTTGTGTTTGGCTGTTTTGTAGGTGTAAACAATGTGTTTCTTAATGTTGATCTTCAAGAACAAATTTATATGCCCTTGCCACCTGGTTTCAAAGACAAAACTTATCCTGATCATGTTTGTCTTTTGAAGAAAGTTATTTATCATATAAAATAGTCTTTGCGTGCTTGGTTTCACAAGTTACTTGATTTCTTACTTAAGCAAGGTTTTCAGGGTTGTTCTTCTGATTCTTCTCTCTTTGTCCGCCACAAGGGTGATTCCATTACCTGTATATTGGTTTATGTCGATAATCTTATCCTAACTAGTAATAGTGCTACCTACTTGCCCATTTCGCATATGTTCTCAACTCAACATTCTCTTTAAAAGACTTGGGTCTTCTTAATTATTTTTTAGGGATTGAAGTTATATCTTGCTCAAATGTCTTGCTCCTCTCTCAGTCCAAGTATATCTTAGATATCTTGACCAGAGTACACTTCGATGATTCAAAACTTATCTCTACCCCTATAAATCCTAGTTCTCAACTTTCTAGATCTGATGCAGCCATGGATGATCCTAATCTCTATGGCCTCCTTAATCTCTAGTGTAGCCTATCTCATCATTATGGCCTTCCTATTCGCTCATCTTCTAGCCATTTTCTCACTGCATACTCTAATACTGATTGAGATGGTAACTCTGATACTTGTAAGTCCACTCAAGGATACTATTTGTATTTTAGTGTCAATTTAATTAGTTGGTCTTCTTGTAAACAATCTTTGGTTGCTCGATCTAGCACAAAAGCAGAATATAAGTCCATGGCAGCTACAACAACTGAGATCATTTGGGTCCAATAATTGCTTCATGAACTTTATCTATCTTTCTACTCCTCTAGTCTTGTATTATGATAATTTATCTACATGTACATGACTACCAACTCGGGTTTTCACAAACAGTCCAAACACATTCGCATTGATTTTCATTCCATTCCCAAAAAGGTAGAATGGGGGAATCTACAAGTTGTCCACATTCCTTCAACTCATCAACTTGTTGATATTATGACAAAGCTCTTCCTAAGCCATGTTTTATTGAATTTCAGTCCAAACTATGCATTTAGCCCATGCACGATTTCCGGGGGATAGAAACTACTCTATAATTTGTGGCTGATCTCTTACCTCAAATATATAAACAATTGACTGTATAATATTCTTTGCTCAATTATAGGAATAGTTACCATATATAGACCAATCATCATTATGTACTAATTCTATAATAGGGATATTTACCATGTATAGACTAATCATCATTATGTATTGATTCTGGATAGTTACCATGTATAGACCAATCATCATTATACATTGATTCCATAATCGATTTCTTGTATCAATATAAATACGTGCCTCTCCACTTTTACTAGCTAACCTCCACCACCACGGGACTCAACCCATGGTCTGGTTTAATTAGGTAAAAGCTTCTACTTCCTAATTAAATTGTCTCTTTAAGCCATGGCTTTGGCCTACTTAACTTCATTTTAGCTGGACTACTCACATAAAACAATCAATCGCAAATGGTTGTTGAAAGATGCAACTGAAGACCATTAACCGGCAATGTGTAATGTTGGCGGGTGTTGGGCTGAATCCAAACGTTCTATTTCAGTGGAAGGCCAACGGTTGAAGGTCCACACCCAAAGAATTCCATCTTTGCTGTTTGCTTGCATTAAATCTGACAGACTATTGGGCTCTAAAATAATTTGGATGATCTAGTAACTAAGTCGTACATGACATAGCAAATATAGATACATATATAATTTCGACAGTTTAACACAATAGTCTCACAAATTCCACTGGCTTGGAGTGGTGACTCTTAAAATTTTAATTATTCTATGGCGAAAATGGCATAAATGATGGGGTTTTTTTTTTGTAACAGCTAAAAAAGTCCTTGTAGAGTATTATTTCTAACTGACGATTTCACAAAATTATGTAAATAATTCAATATATTCTGACAGTTATTAGAAACTGTCACTATTTTAATAATTTATACTGATGGAATTAATGAAGTGTCACTATAGTACTAAATTATAGTAAGAAAACATATATAGCATCACCAAAGAAAAATAATTTATAGTCGCAACTTAATAAAACCATTACCAAAAATTAATTTTTATATCTTTTAAATATTGTTTATAATATAAATAAATTATTCATTTATAAAAGTCAAATTAGTCATGAGATTTAACAAGCCACTTTTAATATTATTATTTAAAAAATATTTCAATATGGAGATCACATAGACCATACTAATATAAAAATTAGGAGAATGTTTTCTATTTCAAAAATAATATCATAAAATTTATTTTGATAAAATAAGAAAATATTTTGATTAATAATATATACAAGTTTAATGATGGATTTATCTAGTCATCTCAAAGTCATTGCCTAAGAAATTAACCCTCATAGATCAAAATTTTAATTACAATGAAATCTAATTTTCCTTTTATCAATTAAATCTAGTAAATTTACTCTAGTATAAAAATTACGAGAATGTTCACATGCAAAAAAAAAATCATAAATTCATTTTAATAAAATAAAAATACTAATATTGCAAAAACATATTAATTTAATGATAGATTTTTTACTCTCCTTAAAGTGGTTTATCTTCTAAATCAACCTACATAAACTAATAAGTTAACTAAAATAAAATTAAATCTTCCTTTAAAACCTTTTATATTGTGAAAATCGCTTGATGAAATGTTTTTATTTTTAAATATTGTAACATTTTAAGTAGATGTAAATACATTAGATAAATTATAATGCGAATTATGAATACCCTTGAGACTTGAACCTTTACAGTACCATATATTTTAAATTTTTTTGGCCTCCCGCAAAAAAAAATTCTATTTTTTCCTAATAATGTATCTTTTTTTTCAAGTAAAATGGAGCCTATCTATAATTTAAGATTAATCTAATTAATTAAATATTATTAAATATTATTAAATATTAT
>JAYJMB010036112.1:18836-32626 GCA_036873735.1 Pouteria campechiana
ATTAAATATTATTAAATATTATTAAATATTATACACTTATTAATGTCAGAAATTATATCGATGATAAGATGATCTAGAATAAACGAAAGTATTAGGTCGATTTAACTTATAAGATCGAGTGTATGTAGAAAATTAACAAAAAGATCGAGTGAATTCTAGTCAGTGCAGACATAAATACGGTTAGCCGGTGGTGGGTGGATGGTCTGGACTGTATAGACTCTGGAGATTCATCAAAACAGTTGCCACGACACGAGTCATATGTGAGATCAGCACCAATGCATGCATGCCATAGTCACTCCCAACACCTCGAAATCCAACTAAAAACCATCTGCATTTATTTTTAAGCTTGTCTAAAGCTCCTAAAGAAAGAGCAAGAGTCCGAAATCACGGACCCAAAATGGCTAAATCCACATAAAAACAATGGCCCATTACGCAATATGCATTCTTGTCCGATTTCTATCCATCGCCCCACCGTCTTGTATTTGTATCTTGTGCAGAATCGAACTGTCCAGCGGCAGACCTGTTGCAACCTGAGTCCCTGTGCATTTATGGTCTCAGGAGACGGGAGTTGAGTCTCTTAATTAGAATGTGGAGTAAATCGGTGTTTCTCTCTCTATAAAGCTACCCCAATTCTCTTCTTCGATGTAAACTAAATTCGCACAATCTCCATGGATAGCTATTCGCCTCTCTTCCCGCTTGTGGCGATTCTGGTGAGTTCTTTATTTTTCAGGTACTTGAAAATTTAAATTACTACTAAAGTAAATGCTTGTTCGGTTATCTAGTCGGCCTCTTGTCCGGCACAGCTGCCTACAAAATGTTCCAATTGAAAAAGCCCAACACCCCAATTCTATCTCTAGCCAATATGATTCCCATCAGGCTCTTGACAGCTCTCTTTGGAAGATAAGGTAATATTGGTCCAGTTGGCATTGAGCATGAAATTTCACTTGTTTACTATTGTTGCAGTTATATAATGAATAACTAGAAGTTAAGAGACATCTTCTGTGTTTTATAAGTCAAACACATTTTAAGTTTCTAATGGATATACATTTCTATTCGGCCCAAGTTATCCTCTAAATATGTCCCATCAAAATTAATTAAGGTGAATGTTGATTGCATGATATTATTGCTATACGCTCTTACAAGGTAAGTTGTTATGATTGTAATATTAAAAGAATATTTAACAGGATTCAGTATCTTTGTTGATTGATGTATTCAAGCTTAATTATAAATAGTGGAGCGTAGGAACTCGCATAATTGACCACCTTTGGATTAATTATTATTAAAGGACGTAAAATTTTAATTTTGATGTCTCTGTGTGGTTGTTGTTATGCTTTGGGTCCAATATTTCAACAGATAATAAATATGTCCATACATCTAAGGCGTGGGTTATATGTCCATACGGCTATGCTTGGTAAGCCTCCATGTTCATTTCCGAGTGTGGAAAAATTATTGAAAAGAGAAACCCTCAAGAACTCAAATATCGCATGTGCTACAATTATATATCGCCAATTAACTGTACATTTTCCGACGCCAAACATTCTGCCATGGGCTTGGTTAGCAAGTTTCACGTGGATCCCACCTTTGGAAGGACTAGATTCCTCTATATTAGATTATGGGATGAGGATAATGATGGATGCATCCAGCACTTACCTGAAGGTGGTTTCTGAGTCTAATTTCTCTCCTACCAACCTTGCAGCTCACAGCAGCAGCAATGGAAAGCAACGCAGCTCTTCCATCTGAAGAGTATTGGAAGAAGATGCTGCCAAAGACTCCAATGCCAGGCTCCATTAAAGACCTTATTAGGCCAGGTGAGTTTCAGCGAGGATGCATTTCTTTCACAGCAGATGTCCTAGAAATGAATTCTGAGTAGACTCTCCTATCGTATTAGATCCTACAGATGAGAAGAAAGGCTCAACGGCCGGCGTTGGTGTCGGTGTGGGCCACAAGGGAAAGCCAGTGGTCGTAGTTGTGCAACCATATCCATTCTCCTACAATTACATAGGTTCTGCTGATCAAATCCGCGACGACCCAACGGTCACGCTCTTCTTCTTAGAGAAGGACTTACACACAGGTGCACGGATGAGCTTGCTCTTCCCTTACACCCCTACTGGAGCTGCATTCCTTCCACGCCATGCAGCCGACGCCATTCCATTCTCAGCAGACAAGTTCAAAGAGATCCTATACCACTTTTCAATAGAGCCGCAATCACCAGAAGCCAACGCAATGGAAGCTACACTGCAAAGGTGTGAAGCACCAGCTGCCGACGGTGAAACCCATTGCTGTGCCACCTCCCTGGACTCGATGATCGATTGCACTGCATCGATTCTAGGTACCCAAGTTCAGGTTTTGACGACTAGGGTGAGAAAAGAAGCCCCCAGGCAGCAATACACCATCGGAGCCGGCGTGCAGAAGCTGGCCAAACCCAAGTCAGTGACATGCCACAGCCAGGCCTATGCCTACGCTGTGTACTATTGCCATGCCACACACCACACGAAGGTGTACGCTGTGCCGTTGATGGGAGAGGATGGGACACATGTCGATGCGATCGCCGTCTGCCACATGGACACTTCCAAGTGGAACCCACAACATGTGGCATTTCAATTGCTGAAGGTGAGGCCTGGGTCTGTCCCCGTCTGTCACTTCCTCCCACCTGATCACATAGTTTGGGTCCAAAAATAGGTGGTGGTATCTTAGAAGTGATGTAAGTGCTGTTGCTATACATGGCGTGGTTTCTGTGTTCAGTTGCAACTGCTCATGGTTAGGATGTAACTAATGTTTGCAAGGCTGTCTAGCTTGACGAATAAGAGCAGTTATTTTTAGTCATGGTTCCTTCAAGAACAGCTGTCGTGCTGGGTTATTCTACCGCTGCACCAGGGGCCTTGTGAGCCTGTATATCAAGCAGCAGGATAGCCCAGCTCATTATGTTAGTAAGATATGTAGTCAGTTGTTTTCTGCTGCAGCTGGGTCATGGTGTGCTCAAGCCAGCTGATTATGCATCATGTGCACAAACATCCAAATTATAACAAAGAATAATTAATTGGGGGACGAAATAGAATGCAATGGACAGATTTTCAATTATCTTCAAGTGACTGGTTGGTCCTTGTTGGAATCATATTAGATGTAACTTATTCACAAGGGAGAGGCTGAAGAATGATAAATGAGGTATTAACAACATCGATCAAATTTTTGGCTCGACCACGTTAAGCGAGTGTATTTTAGCATCCCAACCAACTTATAAGAGAGCAGGCTTGATTGGATGGATGAAACGGAATTGAAAAAGAAGGAAACCAAAAGGTTAAAATAGACAGGGAATTATGATCGAAAATACAAATAATAACAAAAAAGATGATATTGTTACACTAAGCATATGCCACATTCGAGGAATGAAACAAATTTCTTCTTCAATCCTTTATTTGGTTGAGACATTATTAAGCATTGGTTTCAAAGGAAATGATGCCTGCATGTTCCTGGAATCTGAACTTAAAAATAAAAATAATGAGTCTCTAACATTCCATTGAATCCTCCTAGCTTTTATTTATCCACATTCTAAGTGGTGTAATTTTTCTAATGTGGCATTCACCCACCGTAATTAACTTTATTTTGTATTGTTATTTATATTTTCAATAATCACTCCTTATATTTTCGTCCAAAATTGTTAATCTATACCTTTATTCACCATTACGTTTTGTTCTACAGACATCATATTATATTTCTTTTATACAATTCCTTTGGATTTCCTGTCTTTGTCATACAAACTTGCGCTGTGCATGCTTAGCATTTTTAACCATATAAGAAACCTTCAACAACCTGTTTCCCATTTTTTGGCTTTTGAGAAATGTTCAAAAATCTGAAAGTCAAATAATTACAACATTAACATGAATATTAGCCAAGGGGCGAATAAAACAAGTGTGAGGTAAGGCTGTTGGAACTATTCAACAAAACAAAACCAACCGACAGAGGTAACCAATTTATTGGATATTATTGATGAATTTTTGTACTATCTTACACTTGCCATGTCTTCTCTATTGGGACCCTTCTCTCAGCCTTATGGGACCCAGTTTTTCTTTCTTTTTTTTTTTTCTTTTTTTTTTTTCTGAAAACGAGGGCATTGTTGGAGTTGTTAAATTCATTTGACCAAATTCTCATGGTCAAGGCTGCCGATAGACCCAAAGTCCACTTTAGACGGAGCCAGCCAAAAATAAGAATTTTGTAGAATTCAACTGAATATCTCGTTTTACCTCTTCAACCATAAGCAATTCATGCAATCCACGTACAGTCTACCTTCCATTTATGTATTCCTGAAGGCTAATGGCTTTAAAATAATAGTATTAGTAGCTTCCTTAAATAATAGTACATCAAACAAGAGCTTTATTACGGTTGTGGACCTGGTCAACCGCATCATGCATTTCATGAACCAAAATGAGGCTGATTAAATGATTCTTCAGTAACAGACCCTAACAGTAGTCAGCGGCCGACTGCTTGATCAGGCTCATTGTAAAGGATAAAAGCCTCCGAATTACGCCCAGCTATTCCTGCATCAGTTTATATTCTACAGAGACACAACGGGAAGCTGAAAAAGCTGTGTAAAAGCATCTGGAATTACTGATATCAAAAGCAATTACCATCTCAACAAATCTTGGTTTTGGTTTTAATCCATCATTATAATCTTGCTGAACTTCACAAATTGGAGTGGCATCGAGAAGCACATATCACTCTTAACTATGAAAGCGTTATAAAAAATGATAACAAAATATATCCATCAAATAAATATAATCATTTCAATTGAATGGCACATCACATCTCACCTAGACATGTTGATAAGCATGGGCAGAGGCTCGATGGAGAGCATGTGAATCAGAATGCCTGGCCATGAATGGCAATCATGTCAGCCAGCAAGGGTAAATCTAACAGCCTTGGAGCTCAACCAAACGATGTTGTGTTTGCAAAGGATATAGCCATGTACATTGAAATGTTGAACCCATCCACCAATTTGTCTGCTACAGCATAGCAAGAATTAATATTATCTTCAACCATCAACACAAGCCAGTAGCTTGAAACATCACAGAGGGAAAGATCAGCGGCCTGCAGAAGATACTAAAACATTGTACTCATTGAGACGCCTTTGGAAATTGGCCAACCGGGTCTGCAAATCAAGGATTCCCGCAGCCTTCTGTGAAAGGATGGTGTTTAATTTTGAGATGTATTGATCCAGCTGATTGCCCGGTTGGTCTGCCTCAACCAAGAGTTTCATCTCCTGCACATCACAAGGAAAATTGAAGTCACCAAAGGGTATATGCAGTAAGACTCAAGAAAACAACTATCACCCTCAGCCTTCAGCTCAGAGGAATCGGGGCCAATGGACTAAGGCCCAGGAAAACAGCCATCTTGTCATCAACCTCAGCCTTCAGCTCAGAAAATTGGAGCCCATGGTCCAGTGATCAAAGTAGATTTGGCAGGTTTCAACTTACATATGCCAGGTGCCAATAATATCTCCAGAATATCCCATCTGTACAATATTTAGCCTCTATGGCTTTGGATCATAGTTATACCCTCTACCCCATTACAGTCTATTATCCAGTCCAAATAAGATATTAATTATGCCACACATCCCTTTTCCCTCCAATATTATCCTTTTCAATCACCATCTTATCCCTATATATTCTCTTAAAAAAACCTATTCAAATCATCATACCTTACTTTTCAAATAATCATAACTACACTTAAGTCATCATGATATTTTATTTTTTCTGCTGTACAATCTCTATTAAACTACACACTCCATTACACTCCAACACACCAATCCAACCATACTGTTAATTTCTACTGTCTATATCTCATCAATAAAGTGCTCATCTCAGGCTGCAATTGGAAGATTTTATGGCATTCGTCTATCAGATCAAGAGTCCATTTTAGTTTGGCAACTTGAACACAGAAGTTGCTTGTAAGTAGTTTACAACCTGAGGATGCTGTGGAGCCATGTTACTCCAAATAACCAAAAGCACAATATCAGATGCTCATCATCACATACCTCCCTAACAATGTCCATTGTGTCCTCCACTTGTTTCCGGTGTGCAGTCACAAGATCTTCTTCTTCCTAAATACACCAGCAATATTCATATGTCAGCTAAAAAGCCTTAAAATGAAGAGGGAGTATTTGATGTTATGATGTTGTTACCTTCAAAAGGGCATTCAAATCATCATCATCATCATTTGAGTTATCTGCCTCAACATCCACTTCTTTCCACTTTGTCTTGGCATCAACTTTCCGAGAGTTATCCTCAGCTTGGAATGCCTCTGGCTTCATCTTCCTTGGGGGTTTGTCTTGACCATAAGATTCCTGGGAGAAATCAAACTGCTCTCCAGTTTTATAACCCCTACCTCTCTGTTCCTTGGTATAATCTCCAAACACTGCAGCTAAGCGCCCTTCTTCCCTCCCACACCATCCACGGTCCAAATTGTAAGGTACAGAGGATTCTGTTTCAAGTTGTTTAGACCAACCAAATCTGTTGGTTTCTTTAGATGCATCAACAACATTACCCTCAAAGGCTGGCAAAGCTGAAGATAATGGCAATGAGGTAGAGTCCTTTAGGTTTACAGAAGATGACACCAGATCCCTCTTTGAGTTGCTTCCTTTTGAAAGACTTTTAACCCTGGAAATGAAAGAAATATTGAATACTCAAAAGTGAAAACCAAAGAATAGAGGCCAGTTTTGGTAAGGATCCATGTAGCACAGACAGAACATGACAAGCAACATCTGAATCATTAATTAAACAAGTTCCAAAATGAATGTGTGCAGTTTTCAAAAATCAAGCCAGTCTACTTATTGCTGAGAGCCAATTTCACAGCAGAAAAATGAACATTTGGGGCAAAAGATCGATGTTGATGTTTGACATGTGCATGGCAGGTGGACCAGCCATGATTTGGGCCATGGTTTTCCCATTTGGTAGATGTCAAAAATCGCTTATAAAGACCAGATCACCACATGCACTGAAGACCCACTTCACTGTTTGCATGAATCTGATCACATGGACCAAGACCACAGACTACTCATTTTGTGATTTGTTGTGCAGGCCCTATGCACAGAAAAATGACAAAATATTGCACAGCATTTGCATTGAGCATATAGGAGGGTGTGCACAGGCTCAGGACCTTAGCTCCTGGATTCACTGAGAACAAACTTCAATCACGTCCAACTCAGTACCCTAAAACCTTGAAGAATGTTTTAAAACCAGAGTCTCACCTATCTGCATATCTTAATGTATTAAGAGTGTGCTCACATGAGCCCGAATTTGGGGAAATGCATGATATCATAACTGTCCGCGAGTCCCCAACAAATGAATCCCTTAGAACTTCGGTCAGCTTACTCCCTCTGAAAGGAATATGATTTTGGTCATTATCAAGAGCTCGAATACACTCTTTCAGTGCAAGTAAGCTTTTATTTATCTCAGCACCTTCAATTCTGCACCATACATTCAGATCAACTCATTAAAATTAAAGAAGTGCACTTGAAGCTGTATAAGAACAGGAAAAGGAACCTACAAACATACCTTGTCTGCTTATCATTATCTGTGGTATCTGCACCACGTTCACTGCCAGCAAGATCTATGAACGAAAGCTTTCCAACAATGCGAGGAGGTTTGGATTCATTGCCATCAACCAACTTCTTAATTGCAAGCTGAAGTATAGCATGAGAACGAGAAGATTCCTCATTTGCACCAGTTGTGCCTGTACTCCTTGTAGCATTTCCTTTTTCAATTAACTCCCTGATTGTCTCAACATTTGATACTCGAAACTCTTGCAAACCAACAATGCAGACTTGCTGTTTACCATCCTCCCTCATGAAGAGTTTTCTGCAAATATCCAATTCAGAATCAATTATGCAAATTTGCGGAGAATCAGCATGTATGCTACCCAATAAGGTGAAATTATAATGACCAACCTCCTGTCATTTAGGAGATCATAAAGTTTCCCACCGTATATCTCAAAGAAACTGACAAACAACTGAAAACCTTGATTTCGATAAGCATGGTGCATTAATCTTAGAATATCCTGTGATGCTTTAAGTGGTAGTGGTTTCATGGTGTAAGTCTTTCCACTGCCTGTGAAAATAAGCATCTGATTAAAGGATAATACTTGATCAAGAAGCAGGTAAGAAGTAAGACTGTGAAAATCGCAATAGAACAACAAGATTATGATGATGATGATGACAATCACAATGAATGAAAGAATGAATGAATTATTACGTGTGCACTCGACAGTAAGGCACCCCTCTACTTCATGAATATAAACTTACTTCCAATGATACCAAATGCCAGATGTGTGCTTAGCTCAACAACATGCTATCATCATTTTCCCAATACATTATCGTCAAACAACCACAAATTACTAGTAATAAGGTAAGAATGGCAGTCATCACCACCCTAGTGTTAGAACCCAGGCATCTGGGATCAGCTTCACAAATCTTGTGTCCCCAATTAATATCAAGGACTTAGAGCATCAAATTAATACAAATTCACAAATTTCATAAAGCTAACAGAAGGCCACAAATTGCTGGTAAGGATTAAGCTAACAATGGTGGTTGTCACCATCACATTTTGTTAGGACTCAGGCATCTGAGAACAGCTTCACAAATCTTATCCCAATTAACATCAAGTACTTAACATGCCAAAGTAATGTACATCCATGAATTTCGCAAGTGAATCCATTGGCTGCCTTGGAAAAAAGAAGATTGAAGTTTATATAGACAGGCAGCCAACCAGAAATTAGCTACTGTGAGTACCAATAAACCTAGAAACTGAACTACTGGCAGATGGACCATGGCTGTATGGTGAAGTAGGAGTTTTGTAGCCTGAACTTCTCAAGAGTATAATAGCAATAGTCTACAGCCAAGTAGCTCAGTCAGTAGATGCCAAAATTGCCCATGTGTCCATCAAGAGTTCAATATAGTTCAATATTTGGCAGTGTTATACTTACATTACAAAGAAAAAGAATGCAACAGCAATACAGTTATAATCAATTGAGATTTTTAAAGAAGAAAAATTTAGCATCATGGTTCAAAATCTGTTAAACTCATTTCATCATTTCCAAAACCAATTGAAGCAAAATATACATGCCTGTTTGTCCATAGGCAAAGCAAGTGGCCTTGGTCCTTTGAAAAATTGCTGGAACAATAGGCTCCACTGTTTCAAGATATACCTAAAATAGCAAAAGAAAAATCAAGACACAAGTAACAGTGAATACCAAGACAAAACCTGAGCAGTTCATAAATTTCACACTGACTTCGTCATTTGAAACCTCCTCGTGCAGCACTGCATCAAAAACAAACTCATGTTTCTCGACATATTCTGTTAGATCAACCTGTGGTTCCAAGAAAGAGTCACAGTTTGCAGGAAATTCTGCATGTTAGTTACAATTCTGCAGAAACTTTGGTCCATAAAGCATTCATGGAAGATAAAAAAACAATTGAATAGAGCAGTCCATTCAATGCTCACCTTCAGTTTAGTCTCATGAACTGTAAGAAAATTGGAATAAGGTTCAGTTGTGACGATGTCTTCCTCTTTCTTTGCTATTTCTTTTTTGTTAAGTGGTCTCTTACGCACCTGCAATTAGGCCACCATTAAAAAAACCCATTGAAGTATCAGCAAACTAAAAAATTTCCATTTATCTACAAACAATCAATGAAAGTTCGTTGTTTCCAATGAAAATGCTGGTATTGTTATAAAAAATGAAATTAAAATCTCACCTTTTACAAGGCAAAATTTTTTGTGTTACTTTTTCTTTATTAGACATTCTGTATACTTCAGTGGTTATCAATTATTTAGTTTGGAAAGCAAAACCACTGAAAAAAGAGAAAAGAGCGATACCACAACTCTGATTTTGGCAACGGAACTATTCTTGTCCTTATCAGCTGAAAAACTCTTCAGGGTATTGTTTTCTAGTACTCCACGAGGTTTATTCATTAGCTTGTTGGATGAAAATCCCAGTTCAGCCACATCAAAACTCCCACTGTAGGGACCAGAAACTGGTATCTGCTCAAACGATAAGACCAGAATTAGTGAAAGTAGCAGAAACTTGAATTTGTATTAACTGAGATAGAATTTCAAAACACCACTGAAAAAGAATCAGAGCAAACTTCAGCAAAGCAAAAACATGAAACCAAACCGTCTGCCTAGTCACTTATCAACATTGACTTGATTGCCCCATTCAATTTCAATGAAATCTATTATCGAATCATGGGGCAGAACACCAGCAATAATATATGACTTAAGATTCCAACGAAGAATTGAGTCATTCAAAAATGGAATGATTAAATGATCATTCCGTGCAGCACAAAATTTCGACATATGACAAACCCTTTGGTCGAACCAACCATCTGGTAGGCTGCATTGTGAACATCGCAGGACAATCACAGATGGCATAACCTTAACTCCCTAAATCCGCAACCAATGAATAGGCAGGGTATCAACAGATGGTGGCAATTTCTACTGAATAAAATATCCAAGCAAATGGCATCGAGATACATATTCAAGAGCACCTACACGCTCAAAGCCCCAATAGAAGCGTATGGAGAGCTAAATTCACGAGAAATGAATTAAATAATTATGCTTTTCAGCCGTCGTGAAAGCATGAAGAGATCAAGTCGCCCAATGTTAAAAATAAGGGGGGGAAACTCAAAATTAAACAGAACTACTCTGCGAACATCAAAGACGAATCGGTTGACATAAGGCAGGTGAAAGATACACGTACCTCAGGTAGAAGGTCAGTGTCAAACGAATGCAGATCCAGGATCCCAGGGCTAAGCTCGTTTGGTGACACGGAATCATCCTCCCCAGACTTCCGCTGGCTTGATGACCGGGAGCAAACAGGAGGCGTCGACGGCTCAAAGAAAAGCTCACCGCTCACATTGTTCCGCTGATGCGTGTTCTTGTACATCCTCGAATAGTTCTGCCAAGGTTCAACAGGAAAAGAGCAGACGGCCGTCCGATCAGCATCTGAAAAAGAAAAACAGCAGAACACCGATTCGCAGAGAAAGAGAACAGACAGAAGAGATCGCTTACCGGGAGAGGAGGCACAGCCCCGGACTGGAGATGCTGGAGGCCAGCAGATTGAAGCCATTTACTGCTGTTGGAAGAGACGTCAAAGAAAGTGTCGGAGTATTGCCGCTGGTGATGAGTAGTAGATGCAGATCGCTGCATCTGCCTCCCGACGGCATTCATCTCTCTTCCTATTGTCCGGAAGATCAGATGTTCAACAAAACTCCCAAGGGAAAGAGCAAGCACGATCTGAGCTCTGGTTTCAGCTCTCCAACAGCCGGCGAAACAGTGCAAAAGGCAAACAGAGGGAGTGAGATGGGAATCTGCTACTGCTCAGATCTGCTTCAGCTCGCCCTCTCTATTCCTCTCTGCTGCCGAAAATGAGATTCGAACGGGAAGAGGAGAATACCTGAAAATTTGGTTAAGGGAAATAAGAAATGGTTTTGAAACTTTCGAAAGAGTAGACCTAGACCGTGACGGAGGCGTACGAGGCGATTAAGCGCCTCAAGCTTCCGGCCAATGAGGACGCGCCACGTCAGTAAGACCTTACACCTGTGGTAGACTTTCTGAGGAGCAAATACTGAGGCGGAGATAAATTGCCCGCATTTTAGATTCGGTGGATGCCGAACACTCAATACTCGAGCGCTCCTATGCGTCCCGAACAAAAATTTAAACTTTTTTCGAAGATTTCGCTCTCTGTCCCTCGGGGGTGGATCATTGTTGGGTAGGTAGGCATGTCTTGTACCAACCCAACCAATGCAATGGCGTGTACGTGATCGGAAATTGGATGCCGTACATAAGAGTGGGCTCCACATTTGCAATACTGCATTAGCCGAATTTTTAGGTTGGGGAGATTGGCAGGAAGGTAAGACACGACGGGCAGCCATGAATTCGCCCACGTTATTGCATGTTCCTGGAGTGTGGACCCCACAGGCCGAAGATTTTAAATTTGTGATAAATTTGCAAGGACATCTGACTATTGGACGGCTAGGATCATCTGGAATTTGAATCGGCTTCTACGTACTCTGTGTTAGTCCAGTTATGGTGAGACGACAGACCCGTGGTAGCTTATCGCCGACTTCAAAGACGGCGGCTTGGGTGGGAACGCCGTGGGACGGAAAATCAGACGGATGCGTACGATGGGCTTTTAATATTTTGAATATAATTCTCTTTCTTAACATTAAACGTCATCCAAATGATATGTTAAAATGGGTCATAGTAAATAAAATTATAAAAATTAATCGTTTATAAAAAAAATAACATAGACTACTTTTATTAGTCTAAAAATTCTTTTTACATTTATAAGTAAAAAGTATTTAACAATTCAAATTAAATATATCATGATACAATTTACTTATAATTTAAATTTAATTTTTGCTGATAAAACATCTTATATGATGATTTTTTTGGTGTGGCTCATCTAATTTATTGATTTTTTTTATGACTGGCCTAAAATACAATGCATGTGACTGTCGTGGTTTGAGAGGCATTCGGTTCTCGTCAAATCTCAAAATGGTGATGATCATAATTCAGTGACATCAGTCGTACAAAATTCGATTTATAACGATTAAAGGGATATAGCGATACCAAACAGAGCATGCGGTATTGGATTATTTTGCGATCGATCCGACAATGGAAAACCTTCGGATAGATGCGTTTCGCCACGTGTAGTGTAGACTTACTACCACATGAAAAACGATAGATGGTATCCTTCAACCACATTATTAAGAATCTGCAGCTGGAAAGACGGCATCCAAATTTCATAAGTAGATGACAAATAATAGATACCGCCTCTATTTTAGGCACCGCCCAAGAAATTAAAGGTTCCGATTTTTAAAAAATGAACATTTCAAGTTCAAAATAATTCCATTTCATTTTTTTTGGATTCAAGTCATATATTCTATTTAACATTTCTCCACTCAAATTCACGTAAGCATCACCCATTTAAAAAAATATTATACAATATGTAAACAGTTAAAAAGTATCTTAAGCTTCGATAGGAAACCTTTGGACTGTACGTATATCTGACTTCTATTGTTTGCGTTGTAAAATTGATTAGAAAATATTTAACAAATTTTATCACTGCCTTCTTATCTAAATTTCTAACAAAGATAATTTTAGAACTATGTTAAATAAATATAATTATAATGGTCGACTTCAATTCAATCAAATCATGGCGTTGGCCCATAGGAGAAGGGAGGCCGCATTTAATTTCGGCCATTGCAGATATTGTTTTGGAGTGCAGCGCACGCAGGCAAACATTCCAAATGGCCGCTTATCATGCGTCGTACCCTGCCGGAGCACCAAGGCAACAACCTTCGAAAAATTCAAATGCGGGAGGATGGTGGGGCCGGAGGTTTGAATGAGCACATCACGTTCTCGGGGAGACCAAGACAAAGTCCCCAATAAGTAATTCTACGCATTCTCCCCATTTCTTTGTTGGAGAGATTACCGACAAGTGCATGTTATCCTGCGTGCAGGCGCTTCGCACGTAAAAACATGGCGAGCGTGTATGCTATCAGAGCCCCAGCATGCTACTTGGGAAACAGGCAAATGATCTATCCATGGTAAATGATCAACCGTGCAAATCAATTATCTATTCAATCTTCCTGGATCGTAGGACTTAGCATTATCAAAGCGAGGATTGCCCAACGGACGGCTAAGATGGAATATTTGGGAGGAAGAATGTGGGCCAGTTGATTTTTATGCGTGAGCTCCAGATGAGTTCGTGCATTCAAATTTCGTGGGTTGGACGGC
>JAYJMB010036123.1:22209-34187 GCA_036873735.1 Pouteria campechiana
CTGAAAATTTTCTTGCTTAAGTTATCCTATCCACTTCAAGTTTTTAGCATGAGGACACCCATTACCATTCAAGCGTGCAAATAGATACGTAGTAAGCTGTCGATCGTGTTTCATGTTGCCTTGAGAGACGGAAATGTAGTTTGTCCCGTATAGCCTCTACAGTGCATTAACTTCGCCAAAGGATTGACATCTTTAATGGGCAGTTTATTAACTACGTGGCCAGAGGATGAAAGAGACTTTCGGGTGCATTTGGCAGGAGGCGGCAGTAGGCATGAAAATTGCAATCCCCGCGCAAATAAGAAATGTATATAGCATTTATGCATCCCACTTATTATAACATTAATTTTATTTTCATCATTATTTATAACTCTTTATTATTTCCCTTTATCTGTTCCGTCTTTATTAGTTTTATTGCTAAAAACATCTCTCATTACATTCACAATATTTACCATACCCGAAAATGTATTGGATAAGGCGGCAAAAGGGCGCGGCGAACTAGATCGAGAAGCCATAACCCAACCCAACCTTACGTTATTGCAATACTTTGGAGATTAGCCTAAAATACAATTAAAATTAATATGCGACAGGAACATACGCATCTGCTGGTCCAACCCGGCAATGTGACCACATTGCCTGGACAAAGCATTCACCAGCTATGCTGATTGCTAAGTACATCGCTACCCTGTCACCTGGGGCAATCTGGGGATCACAGAATTTTTTCCCAAGTCCCAACTGAATCGATAGATATAGGAAAGTCGTTGACGCTTTCGTGGCGGCCAACAAACAAGTGGAGGTACTGGAGGCCGTGATCGATTGATCCGACAATTCAAGTGCCTTACCACCGCCAGAGACCCGCAGCCCTTCCACTGACCGAGGCTGGTCGAGCTTAGTAAAAGCCATTCGAACCTCACCCACCCATTCGCATCATAACACCACGTGAAACAATGCATTGCATTCAGCCAAATCGTGCCCCATTTGATGAAAGCCCAGATTAAATACGTATGAGATGATCGCTTGCCAAATATCAAATGGAAGATGATCCAGCCGTTGCTGATAATTTCAGGTGCAGAGATAAAACGCAGCTGGCTGAGGTAGATGTGGGCCACACCTGGTCCGACACATAGGGCAGTAGACGTCCACATCCAGCCAAGATGAGTGCTGTCCGCACTGTGGCTATCCAGGAATCTGTGGGCGTCAAACCACGGTTCCAGGTGCACGTGCTTACAGTTCACCTCAACAGTGACTTCGTACACTACATTTAGGGCTCCAGACGGATACAATAATCAATGCAGCAAGAGTAAGCGATATCAACTGCTCGCTGTACCGGGGCCTAGTTCTGTTTTCAGCCCTTAATCAGTTGATCTGTACCAAAATGGGATCCACCCAGTGATTTTCACCGGTCTGAATGTTGCAGCCAAAACCCACCTGCGGCACAAAAGATAAAAATAAGTGATATCAAGAGATTTGGCGCAGGAGAAATTCACGCCACCGGTGAGCCGCGATCAGATCCGTGAGTGCTAGGGCTCCCACAGGCCGCCAGCCCCTCCTCTCCTAATACGGACAAACGGAAGGCAGCACTTCATTTTTCCTCGCCTTTTCAAAAAACACACGGGAAAATGAAAGACACGGGAAAAGTGCCCAACTGAAAATTCACATGCCAAACAATAACGGCCACAACGTAAGCTTACCAGCATGCAAGTATCCACGCGCAGGCATACGTGCTGAAGTGCGTCTCCTTTGTAAGATCTGAATTTTCCATCAGTGAACACAAATTCCTTAAATTCTCTGACATAAAAATCTACACACTTACCCTTCTTTATAGACCACGTTTCATCAAGACAAATGAACGGAAACGGTAAGAGTAATTTACCACATGCACCTGCATCGCGAGGGAAAATACTCACACGTGCGTGAGATCCGAGCCAATCATCATTACAACTTATTCTGCAGGTCGGTTTTATCTTGTGGACTTACAACTCGAGTATTTAGCTGATATGTGACTTCGACGGTTTAGTACGTCCGACGACCATCTATGTCTAACCACTATGCATCGCTTTCTTTCGTGTACGGGATGGTGGGTTTAATGGGTACGGACAAAAGAAGAGGAATGGTTAAAAAAGTATGCTGTCGAGGGCGAGAAATATGTTACATCGATGGTAGGAATTCTAGAATGATCCGTGACCCCTTGTGATTTTCAGGTGACATCATGGATTTTAGTATCAGAGAAGAATACAAAAATGAAATGATAATTTTTAGTGCTGTTTTTCCAGGACAGGCGTACCGTCATCTACGGTTAATGTCGGTTATTGAATTGGTTTTGCGCATTTAATCTTGATTGCCAGGATTAAAGGACCACGTGATTGAAGTTTGTAAATTGGACGGACGCGTGCCGCTTTTGCAACCTTTTTCAAGGTAAAATTACTCCAAGATGCTCGGCCCCACGAATTATGAATTAATGTCAAACGAAGGGGTGCAATATAATCCGGGTACAATTTTGTCCGGTGGAGTGAATCCAACCTTAAACCCTAATATGATCTAAATTTACAATTAAACTTATTTCTAAATTTTCACTCCAACTTAACGGGACTGGACTGGATTTTTGAACCAAAACTGTGACCGGATCGGACCGGTTGCATTCCGGTTCACGGTTAACCCGGTCAGACCTTCCAGACCATTCCAACTTTTAAAATACATGCACATATGATATGCTATAGGCGCCATCCAACATGTGAATGAACCTTTTTTTAATTTAATCAAATTGGTACTAAAAGCTTTTCTATGCATAAATGCAATTTTAACATATTAGAATTTTGTTTTATTTTCTTTCATCTAAGTAGGAGTGGAGTTACGAAGTTTTAATTGCATTGAATTGTCCCAGGTCCAGAACAATTTTCATGGAGCGTCTCAACCTTCATTCTTTTTTTAAATTCCCTACTCAACTATCCAATTATAATAATTATTACTATTTCATTCAACGATAATGATATGTAGATTTTATTTGTATGCATTAAGGACCGTTCACGTTCTTAGGTGCTTGGCAACCCCATCTTTGCCACCGATTTTCTAACGTTTCATGAAATTGGAGCCACTAAATTAATGGACCCACAGCAATATTATTTGGTATAAATGTACTGCAGAAATGTACGACGCAAAGCAATAGAATTTCTTCATCATATGTTCCTAGTGGGCCCACCTAACTAGTTCTGGATGCGCCGGATTGTTTTTTTTTTGTGGGATCCATCGTTTTCATGGCTCGGATGTCCGGCCGTAAGGTAAACTGTGGGCTAGGGAGGCAGCAGGCTAAGTCCTTCAAACCAGCTGGTTGAAGCCACCTGATCAGCCTGCTTCCCGTACAAGCATATCCAATTTTTAAACCTAAATGAGGAGGGCATGCATCGAATTTGTGGCGTCACATGCAAATATGGTGATAGCATGATGTGAAGGGTCTAACAGTGGAAGGCCCACGTACTTTCATTCCATGTCCTAAGATCCTCACATGTGAACCACGACATCCACTGTCTGCCTGAGGGCTTTCATCCATACTTTCCGCTGCCATCTTAGCATGAAGAAAATCAGTGATTCAGTTCACACCAGATTAATTTATTTCCCTCAACCAACTTTGCTCTTTTATTTTGCATGCTGCGGGTACTTTATGATTGTAACTATGTAATCAACAGGAATTGTGTGTGCATGCAACTTCTCGGCTGTTGGTAGACCCAGTGGATGGTCGAGATCAACTGTATGCCTTATCCACGTGCCATATATAAACTCCATGGAAGGCAATTATTATGCATGCGGCACAACTCAAGTCAAACCAAACAACTTAAAATTTGGAACACATTCCAAGGTCACATTCTGAACATGGATCTTTGTATTTTTCTTTAATTTTTTTGACCATGAACTGTCCACAACCATACAGCTAGATGATGGAAAAATTGTTACTTTTGGGTGGATCGCCGGTATGCAAAGTGGGCATTTCCAAGGTAAGTCTGAACATTTACCTATCATCCATCACAATTTTCCAGAATATCAAATATTTTGTCTCATTAGATGCTCCATTTACATACTAATGTGCGTTAAGGAGCACTCTCCAAATATTTTAGCTTCTACATTCATGAAAAACAATGCGTCCCACCTGACTGGCAGTTGGATTCTTGCCACTACGCCAGAGCCCATGTCGGATTGGCAAACGCGTCGGGATTTGAAAATCGGAGATCTGTAAGCATTGTGGCAGCTGTAAATCTAATAATAATAATAAAAAAAAAGAACTAGGTAACTCTCTATGATTGGATGAAGGGTTCACGAGAGCGTCCAAGTTCACGAGCATGCTAGCGCAAAAAGACGGCCCGGGAAGGTCGTCCTCAACCTCTCCTTTCCACATGTCCGTGTCATATCGATTGGGGGTGGTCTCCACCAGATAACCACCAACAAAATTCAAGAAAGTGAAATTTTCATTTCATTTGGATAATATGCATTGTATACTTATTGCCAGTGTATGTGGCATTCCGCCCACCCATGTGTGAGAGAAAACAGCTGCAGGTCATGTGACGTAGAGTGCCTAAAGCACCACAGACTCTGGATAAAACTGCTACAGGAGACGATAAATGAGTGGCCGGCCAGCATCTCTTAGTTACAGAGTGGGCCCTTTGCAGAGGCAACGTGGGTGATCTTTTGTTTTTGATTGGATTCATATGACTGGCTCGTAGATTGGTACCTCCTTTTGTTTTTGATCGGATTCATTTGACAACTGGCTTAGAGATTAATCTTTTCTCTGTTGTGGTAATGACTAGGAAATGACCAAAAATATTCCGTAAAAACAAAGATGGGGAAACTTCGAATCCTAACGGTTTCGTCGAAGGACAAGGGCCGTAAACATGTGACTGGAAGCTGTGACGGAGGCTGTGGTTTCCCGTGTTATTGATACATTTTGGGTAGTCGTTTTTATATATGCACAGCTTATTTGACTCTTCCAGGATTTAGGGTCAGTTTGGCCAGGCCTTTCAAGACTGATTAAAGCACTTTTCGACATGTAAACGCGCCGCAGAAACTTAACTCTGTTTAGCAGTTACTTAGCGCACTTTTCATTCACTGAGAAAGCTTGTATTACATGTTCTCGTGAAAACGCTTTTGAAGAAGTGGTTAAATCTAAAGCGCGGCCAAACGAAGCCTTACATAGGCTTTCATGTATTTATGGTCGCATACGACAAGAGCTCATCCACCGCGAGATTGCAGGCACACATCCAAAGGCCATGCACATTGGACCTAGCAATCAGCCATAATTTTTAATTGGTGAACATAAAATGGTGGTATTTTAAATATTAAATAACTTCTTTCGGCCTTCTATCAGTCATGATTTCTTACGTAGGCTGACATACAGCCGAAATATTAAGAAGATAATTGATCTTTATACAATCAGATAGAGAGACATGTGAACCAAAAAGATACACAGACCACATTCTACTTGCAGAGAGAGGAGAAAGCATGTGAACCAGAATACAAGCCGACCACATTCTCAATATGTGGAGAGAGAGTCTACAGGCATGTATTCCACATACGTAAAGGACTCGCTGCACCACATGTATCAAAAGTACACAGAGATTCGCACAAGATACACAGAAGTAACAATGCAATGCGTACATGGAGACAGTTTCTGTGCACATAGAAACATTAGGAAGATTTCATGCAGAAAAGCACAAATGCGGTGGATCATGAATTGAAACTGAGGCGTGGGCATACATGGAAATAGTTTCTGTGAAAATACATAGAAATATTAATTAAGAAGATTACACGAAGAATTGAAATTATGATGCTACTCATTGTAGGTATGAGGAAGGCGTAAAAGTGGAAGGCCTTGAATTGAAAGGGAAGCGTGACGGACGTAGACCCGCCTCCCACAGTAACATTGCCGTAATTCTGCCTAACAACAACAGCAACATCCATGTGGCTTGATTACGGCTTTTGAAAAAAGGGTAATGTAAAAGATCATAATCCTTATCTCCTAAAACGAAAGCTTTCCAATCAGTCGCCTTCTAGTCTTCTACGAATATTATTGGGCGTCCTCGTCGTTAGTGCAAATTTGTCTTGATAGATGATAATGCCTTTTAAGTGTGCACAGGATTCCTATTTCCATCCAGTGTGGCCCCCTCTGCATATTTCGTGCAACAAAAATTAGGCTGGTCAGGCCTCAATTATCAACATTTAACATCTACGGCCCATTTCATAAACAAACTAGAAATATTCTTTTTAAGATGTATGCAACTGTTCGTATATCGAGCTATTAGTGGTCCTGAGTATGAAGATATGCACGGTTCAGTGAACATTTCGATCCAATTTGTGAACTTTCATTTCTTTTCATCTTTTTAGAATATTAGCTAGGCAAATAGGGGTGTTAGGATCAGATGCAATTATCGGCCATAATCCGTCTAAGTGGGTCCCACCAGCATGGGCAAATGGAGCTTGTGTTTTTGTTCCCATGAGAGCACGAAAACAGCCCTATATTCGGGGGACTCTGGTCCGGTCTGATGGAGCCCTTCTGTATTTCCTTAGGCTGTACTCTTCTTGAGATGCACACAAAGGTTCGCGAAACGTGTGCCATTGTAGCAGACGTGTGCGAAATCCCAGACTTCCATCACATGGGGAAGTATATATATGTTGATTGTGTACTTTCCAAAGAGATTTGTACAATCCTCCCAACAGGTGGAACAAAAAATCATTTTTTCTTGTCAGTGTTGTTTATCAGAGATCAAAAGAAGAATCTTATTTTCTGGATCCGGAAGTGGCCCACCGGATTGGATTTCATTTTTCTCACGTGCCAATGATTAAAATTAGATAATGTCATTTCAGACCGTAGATGTGTCCTTTTATTTTCCCGATAAAAAGGAAATGATGGTTAGGACTATTTACAATTTTTACGGAATCCTGAAATCCATGGCAACGGAGCGGGTGAGATCAGCACTTTTGTGCATGTGGATGCTTCATCTGCGAACCCTTGAGGTTACAACTTAAAAAGTCAGTAGCTCAAATGGTAGCTGCAGGACCACGGGTTACAGTGACCCCTCCCTGTGGAAAAGATGTTTGTTGCCCAATCAAAGATTCAAAAGGAAAAACAGCAAAAAAGGCTCACGGAAAAACTGATGTGGTGGTCCTACCACAGGCTTACAGACCTTTCACACTCAGCAACAATCAGTATTATTCTATATGTTTGAGCTGAAAGCAATGGACCGTCCAACATGTGGGGCCCATTAAGTAGCTGGATGCATTCACATTTGGCAAAACTATCTAAAATCGATCCATTCATATCACGAATCCAACCTTCTCGGCACTGATAACCAAGATTAAGCTGGTGTTATTGTCATGATCTTGAATTGATGAGCATTTATTTGACTGAGAAAAATGGAGAACGTTCAAGCATCTTGTCATGTGCACACTAGACATAAACTAGAGAATTTTTAATTTCTGGTTGAGTTCTATAACAAAGTTGGTTTAATTACTTATCATTATACAAAAATATTCCATGAATAATAAAAAACTGCAAAAATTTTTTTTACTATTTTCTTTATTTGACGTGTCATTTAACTCCTCACAATAATATTATTTTTATATGCTATCATATATTTCTTTTAAAAAAATCTATATATTTCTTCCTTATTTTTGCCATGGTCGACTCACATTTTATATGTATTGCTAATACGATCATTTTTTTTATT
The DNA here is from genome assembly GCA_036873735.1 of Pouteria campechiana. Taxonomy (NCBI): domain Eukaryota; kingdom Viridiplantae; phylum Streptophyta; class Magnoliopsida; order Ericales; family Sapotaceae; genus Pouteria; species Pouteria campechiana. The sequence continues at coordinate 29,916 of JAYJMB010036123.1, forward strand.
CCGCTTTCTTATATTATGGCTAAAATTAGAATTAATAGGCAAAAATAAATGAATTGTCATCCATGATTAATTTGCACATGAGAGAAAAAAGAAAAGAAAAGAAAAAATCTCAGTGGTTGATCTTATGTGTCTTACATGGGTAAGTCCGGAAGATGATTATCAAACAGAAGAATTCCAATGATCGAACGTTGCAATCTTTCCATCTTGGAAAATTCAAGGCCATCCTTACTTTTATCCACATCAGGGAGCATTTATCAACGGTTGAGATGAAGCAACCGTATACCCCACCCTTTGAAAAAACTAAAACGCATGAAGAAAGAGGAAGGGTTGGAAGGGAAACTGGCGTGGGTTGCTGGCATTTGGTGTTGAGAAGACAAAGTACAAAACTCCCACCCGTGACCCTTGCATGTGAGCGTGAAGAGCTGTTATAATCAGTGCCCTTGACAACGTGGACACCCCTCACGTGTCTCTCTTTGGCCTTTTCTCACCACCATTTTCTCTATCTAATAACAACAATTATCCCAAATATAATCGCAATAAATAAATAAATCTTTTCCCATTTTCAAACGTTTCCCCCACTTCCCAAGATAGGAATATCCATGGATGGCCCATCATCGCTGCAAATCTTCCTTTCTATAGGCAGCCAATTGAAGGGTTAGATTGACATGCCATCGAAAACTGCTCTTCCCATATCAACACCTTATTAATATGCCAAGCACACGTCTGCTATATGGCATTAGTCATAAAACAATGTGTATGCTATGAGTTGCAATTAAGATGACTGTAGCATTCTTTTTTAGAATGTATAAGGATGAGTACTTTTAAAGTTACATTTATATGACATTGCTTGATTAGAATTCATTGTCATTAACAAGAATTATTTTACCCCATCATACAAGATGTAACTAAGAGATGAAATTATCTCGAAACGAAGAAATAGCTCAAAAATCTATCAAAATCGCAATCAACCCTAATTTAGACTTCATCCTCCCTGCACATACCAAAATCTCCATCAATCAACCAAGCCTCCCTCCAATTCTAATTCTTTCTATATATGCATTCAATATTTTTAATTTATTTTTTTATAAGAAGCTCTTCCGATTCTTTCTCCATCAAACCTACTGGCACATGCATGGTTCACACCACGAGCTGCATGGAATTTTGAGAGCATTTTCATCAGTTAACGAAAAAATTAACAGAGTTAATTATAATAGAAAATGGACGCTTTAATTATATTGGTAAGGGCATATATGTAAGGATATAAAAAGTTCAAGGACATTTTTTCTAGATTTTTTTTCTTTCAGCATTGCTGGAGAATATTTTCAATTATTCTCTTTTAATTAAATGACAACTAGATGCTTTTTGTATCTATATTTCGAATGATTGGATGTGGCCTTGGAACAAATACAACCCGTCGCATCGATGCAGGAGTGTACGTCACGCGCGATGTTTCAGCCCACAGACTAATGGACAGATTGTAATAATCCCACCCTATCGTCACAAAAAGGGAGTTAAATGATAATAAAATAAAGAAAGGGAATGATACATTAAATGGGTGGGGGCCATTCTCCCACAGCTAGCTCATGCGTGCCTTTGAGTCATGTGCGTGAGGAATGTGGCTATATAAACCATGCATCTCTTCTGCCGACTAGCATTGCAACAGAGAGAGATAGAGCAATAGGAGTTCACATACATTTCGAAAAATGGGGAAGAATTTCCGTCTGAAAAGCTTCTCATTTATCATTCTCATTGTCTTCCTCGTTTGGCTTTCCACATTCGATTCTTGCAATGCAAGGAGCGGGAAGCATTGGAGGCACAAGAAAGGGTACCCTGCCTCCCAGTCAAAGAAGAAAGGAAAGAACGGAAATGGCTATCACCATGGTGGGAGTAAAGGCGGTGGGTCGAAAACAAACCAACCAACCCCTGCGCCGCCTCCACCAAAGAAAGAAACGGGCGATGGGTCTTCTACAAGCTTCAGCGTGTTGGATTTTGGTGCCAAAGGTGATGGGAAAACGGATGATACGAAGGTGATTATTCACATTTTTCTTTGGAGATCCTGTCTCATGCTTCTCGGCCAAAATGCATGCATTTCCGGAGAGTTCATACACCGGAGAATGCTGAACAAGGCACGCATAGAAATTGAAACCGTGTTACGTAGACATGTGGGCACACTTGCACGCATCTCTTTGGAGTGTTTTTGGGTATTTTTAATCTCCATGTTTTTTGCATTTTTCTGCATGAAAATCTCCATCTCTTGTTGACACTGGCAATGGCGAAGATTAAGCAAACATGCTGAGGTTAGCTGGCGATGATTGTAACGAGAGAAAATAAAAAATAAAAAATGATTGGTGGTTGCACGTCCGTGAGGGCATTATTGGATTGGGCTCATTTCAGGAGAGACCTGAGGCTGTGTTTTTACCAGAGGAATGTCGTCCTTTTCTGGGTTTTCGAAGTAAGGGCAACATAGTCATTTCGCACAAAACCACTTTCACGTGAAAGGGTCTTTTCTGTTGGTCGTTGCGAAGGTTTTTCTTCTTTTATGTTCGAAACAAAAAGAAATTCGGGGTTAGGTATTATTGTTATTATCGTTTGTTCTTTCACTTCTTTGTAAGTTTACCGCTTTCTTCAGTTTCGAAAAAGGCTTCCCTGGGGCAGTCGACTGATGTGTATCTATATGCCGGAAAAATATTTATATTTAAAAATCCTATCCACCAATGTTAAATATTTTCCTTTAAATTTGAAATATTTCCATTTTCCTCTTTACATCCAGTCCCAAACTACTAGCTCAAATTAAAATGTTAAGAATTTCATGGAAGCTTGTAAAATCTAAGGTTGGATTGCTGACTCAAGGTGCCATTTTTAGTTTTCGATCTGTATCCTGTTGCAAAGAAAAATACAATTCCCCGGTTTTGGTTGTCAGCACTGATTTATTAGGGTGGTTGGTCTTTTTGGCTGATGCTTTATTATTGTTGCTGCCGTCTGCGTGATTTATTTGTCTGTATTTTCTTTTGTTGTACTACCGGTTAACATGTCATTATCTCATTGTCTGGCTGTGGCCGCAAAAGATCCATCCTAGTGGTCCAAACCAAATTGCTAGCATGGTTTGGGCATGTGGCACGGTCCAAGTAAAACTGATCAGAGTGACAGATCCCCGTTCAGGAATCCTGGTTTTGCTGCTTACTTATCTTCAATTGAATCTCTGTCTAGGCTTTAATAATGTTGTAATTTTTTTGTGCAATGCAGGCATTCGAAGCGGCTTGGGCAGCTGCTTGCAAGGTGGAAGCATCCACAATGTTGGTGCCTGCGGAGTACACGTTCCTTGTACGACCCATCTCATTTTCGGGGCCTTATTGTAAACCGAACATTGTATTTCAGGTAAACGTAGCACTCAATTTGCTTGTTCCGATCTTCGTCCATAGTTTTTTCCGTCAAGGATAACATGCCATGGTCAAATTGCAGTTGGAAGGCACAATCATAGCCCCAACAAACTATGGAGCATGGGGTTCAGGCTTGTTCCAGTGGCTACTGTTCACGAAGCTAATAGGGATTACGGTTCGTGGGGGAGGCACGCTTGAAGGGAGCGGCTCGGTCTGGTGGAGCGATTCACAACTAGACGACCCATGGGCAGATTCCCAAGTAGACGGTTCGGTAATTGAATATCTCTAGCTTTATCTCTTTTGAGGTTATGGCTCCGTTTGGCCCTATTGTGAAATTAAGTATTTTTTTAAAAAGTACTATTTACGATAAAATTTTAGTAAAAACTACTTACAAGTACTTTTGGTATTACATATTTATTTAGTCATAATATGACAAAAGTACTTTTATTGTGTAAATAACAAAAAAAGATAAAAAAATTATGCTTCAACTCTTCCACTAATTATCTTTAAAAGAATTATGCAAATAATATAATATATATGTCAAATTTTAAGATTTAAAATAAATGTTAATAATAAAATATTTTTACTATTATTATGATAAAATTATATATATACATAGAAAAATCTAATTTGCGATAAAATTTTTATATAAAATCTATGTTACACACTAAACAAATATAATCACATTTTGTAGAGAAAAAAATTTCTATTATATTTGTTTCAAATAATTTAAACTTATAAAATATTTCCTTATATATATATATGAGATTTATTGCTAATTAGTTAAAAATAAGCATTCAAATATATATAAAAAATATTATGCACCTTATCCATATTAAAAAATATTTACCATGGTAAAACTTTAAAATAAAAAAGAAATATAAAAAATAAAAAT
>JAYJMB010036134.1:0-80872 GCA_036873735.1 Pouteria campechiana
CATGGTGCAAATAGACAGGGGGGAAAAAGGCAAACACAAAAAAAAAAAAAAAAAACCACACGCAAGCGCATACAAGATTTAAGGAAAAAAAAAAACAAATCAGCCCTTTAAATCTTTCACACAAAATGGTCAAAAAATTGAAAACCAAAGCATGAAGGACGAGGAAGCTAGAAGGAAAAAAGAAGAAATAAAAATAAAAAAAATTGAAAAAAATCACTTACATGTGCGCTGATTGGCATTGCAGTGTCCTATACCGCCTTCTTCCAAGTGTCAAGGTCTTTCTTTCTCAAATCTGTTGTTGATGGCAGCAACTTTGGTTGTTTTTTTTACCTCTCTCAACTCCCCTTCTTGAACGGGAATGGAAAAGGAAAGGCCGATGGGTTGCTGAAATGTTTCAGCCGAAGCTTGCATATGCATATACATATACATATACATACATACATACATATATATATAATGTTTTTTGTGTAAAACCATGGAAAGGCACTATAAGTGTGCGCTTGGATAAAAGGCGTAGCAAGGCATGCCTTTGATGCGCCTAATGGAAAGAGCTTCGCCTTGGCCCTATTAAAGTGCTATGACTGGTCCTTAAAACGCCTGGTGCCTAGTTGTGTCTTTAACAACTATGGATGATGTGATTTAGTGATAGTCAATACATTTAGAACTTGTATTGATCTGAATTCAATCAATTTTGGGCATTTTGTCTTAACCTATTCACATGTGGCTGGCCTAGTTTATAATTATGTTGATTTTGTCATATGGTCTAACAAGTGGTGACTAACTAGATCTTGAAACAGAAATTGCACTCCATTGCATTGTGTCCCATACAAACACGCTAACTAGGATTTTGGTGAAAATGTTTCACTTGAGTGCACTCTCTTTATTTAGGTTTAATTTTGTATACAACATGAGATTTGCACTTTGTTCTTATGCTTGGTGTGTATGCTTGGTGTCCTTGAGAATGTCTTGGAAATTCTCATGTTTTTGTGCAATTTTTGTGCAGGGCTCGTGAACATATTGTTCTAGTTCATTATAGAGATGCCACTGTGGTGAGTAATTTGCAATTTGTAACTAATTAATGATTTATAAGAAAAAATGTGTTAGGATTCATATCCCATGCTACTCCAATTCTGATGTAAGAAAATTCTTAATACTGAGCTTTCGTACGCATGTTATTGTTACCTGGATGAACAAAATGTCACGAGGAATTAGTGGTGGTGATGTATCTGGGGTGCATTAGAATTAGTAGAAAGCTAGATGGTAGTAGTTATTTCTTTTGTGATCTAGACTAAGTTTGATGGTAGAATTAGTGGAAAGCTAGATTGTAGTAGATGTTTACATGTTTCCAAATAGACATTGGGTCCGTTTGTAAATGGGGAAAATTGGTGGAAAAAAGGAATCTAGAGAAGCGAAGGAAAATAGAGGGAATGACGTGATGTAATCGGAATAGTGATTAGAAATAAAGTGAAAAAAGATAAAATAAATATTTTTTATAATTAAAAAATGGACAATAATGGTTGAAAATATTGGTAAAAATGAGGATAAGTAGGGTTGTAAGGCAGTTAAGGTGTTAAATTACATAAGGGCTTGTTTGTTTGTGGGGAAAGGAAATAAAAAGTTTATTTCTCCAAGAAAATTTCATTTACTAAGGAATGATGTGACATATATTTATGATAGCAATCCTTCTTTTTTCCATTACTACGTATATTTTCAATCATTACCTTTTATTTATTTTAACTTTTTTCAATTAATGACTGACAATATTGCTATACTTCCTTTCCATTTTCTTTCCCCCCAACGAAGCAAGCCCTAAAAAAATATGATAGATTACTTCTTTTTCCTTGTCTCTTGGAATTTGTTTAATTAGAATAAACCAACACAACTGCATGTCCTATGTCAAAATTTGACTTTTTCTTTAACAAATTAGGAAGGGGGCCATTTTAAGGACAATCCTAATTTCTTTAATTAGATCCAAAGTAATTATTTTCATTAATACTTTTAATTTATAGAAGAACTATGTTATTACTAAATCTACAATACGCAATTAGCTAATTACATGTAATTGATCAAATCTTGATTTGGCAATATCAAATTGATTTAGAGAAAATCCCCAAATATCATAGAATGAATTTCATCCTTATTTCTCTATAAGCATCATAATAGTTTAACATTTCATGTCGTAAATGTGTATTTATGTATTATCCAATGTCCCCTTAACTATTAGTGGAAATTCATGTTGAGTGTAGGTGTATAGGTTTGTTGACAACAAAACTTATCTAAAACTTGATCTAAGCTAACGAAGTTTTGCTAGGATTTGGAAGTGATATATGCAAAAGAATGTATCTTTGCAATGTATATGTGTGCGACTTAGAATGTAAAGCAGTATGGTTGAGAAGATGTATGATCTCTTTTAGATTGGGTTGTATCGCTTGTTATCATTCTAAGTGTTTATGATTAATTGAGATTTGAGAATTACAATTTGGATTGGATTGTATCGCTTATTATCATTCTAAGTGTTTATGGTTGAGAAGATGTACGATTTCTTTTAGATTGGATTGTATCGCTTGTTATCATTCTAAGTGTTTATGATTGAATTGAGATTTGAGAATTACAATTTGGAATGCTACAAGGATTATTGAAATAAGATTAATCTCAAGATAATGTGCATTTAAAAATTTAAATTGGTCATATGAATCCTGAAAATGTAACTTGAGTTATATTGCTTGGGAATGAATGAATACTTAAAACTTAACATGATTACAATCCCAAAATATATGTTAAACCTGTTTGGGGAACTTCATGGTTCAAGATCTTGAATAAGAATTCTATTCCTAGCAAGATATTTTGTAGGCAATATATAAGGTTTAAGGTTTAACAAGTTATGCATAATATGAGCTTCTAATGAGATTATTATATCTTTGAAACCATAGTGCATGGATTGAAAGAACATCATTCATGTCATGAATGCTCTTAACTTGATGAACATCGCATATTTTCATGATCATGATTTCTGAAGTAAAAGTATTTGAATGATGGTGCTTGAACAAGATATATATTTAAAAAACATATGCCTCAAAGAGATATCATTCCATATATTAAAAGAACTTTTGCAATATGAATATATAAGTGTGTGTGTAGCCTTCACAACAATTTATCAATGAGAAGATCACAAAAGAAAATGAAAAAGGAATTGTGCTTTGTCAATCATCAAAAAGGCGGAGATTGTGGATGCTCCACCTTGCATAGCAAATGTGATTATTCATATTTTGATCATTAACAAATACACAAGGAATTTATATACAAAATGTAAAGGCTCACAAAGTGGCAAGGTGTAGAAATTCCAAGTGCAGGACCGCAGCCGCTCGCACTTACAGGGTGCCTCGCAGCCGCATCACTAGCCACCCATGGAAACCGCTTGTAGTGTTCTAGGAAGAAGTGAAAACTCTGGACAACCATAGCTGATACTGCAATTGCCTGAGGGAAGTGCTTATAACCGCAGCTGAAGATGGAGGTGACAGGTTGTACCGCCTGCCACATCAGAAGAAGAATCGCTTGGCAAACCCAATGCGCTTGCTATATCGCTTGGGCCACAGCCGATTGGCTAGGTCACCTTCCATATCGCCTGCGAGTGATCAGGGACATACGTTTAGGAGTTTTGCCATGGTTTTGACCGCAGTTGGTTCCCATATTGCTTGCCAAATCGCCTGAGGCGTAACCACCTTCGGTACCGCCTGCCGACTCCAACGGTTGAAAATTTGAATGTTGAAAAGCCACAAATTGCCACCCAACCATTTCCAATGGTCCAGATTTTGAGAGATCTATTTAAGGAAAAGTGTTAGGATGTTTCAAGGATTAAAGAAGCCGGGGATTAAGCTTTAACCTTCAAGAAATTCTTTGCAACCCGAAGGCCAAGCACATAATCTTTGTCATATTAATTCAAGAGCTTTCAACTTCATAATCTTCACTGAAGGCCTTTTTAACTAACATAAAGGGAAGATCTTCTGCACCACGAAGAGCTACTTAAAGATCAAGTCTTCCCCAGGGCTACATTGATATAATAGCCAAAAAGTGTAATATCTTTATTGTTTCTTTATTTCTGTAATTCCTTGGGTTTATGTTGGAGACAAATCTCAAGAAGAACAAGGGTGATTGTTGGAGTGTGTCTCATAATCGATTTGTCAATTTGTATTACGCCCCCTAGAACTGAAATCTAAAAGAGTGTAAAGGGCCCCTTGAGCTGGAGCCAAGAAGAGCAACTTGATTGTCGGAGTGTGTCTCACAATGACTTGCTAAATTATTTATGCTCTCTAGAGTTGGAATCTGGAAGATTGCTAGGTGCATTAATTGTATTCCATTATATAAGATAGTGGAACCCAAGACACAAGGGGTGTATTCTTGGAAGAGTGGAGTAGGGAGGTTGCTTCGAACCACTATATATTGTCTCCTGTATATGATTGATTTAATTGCTTGCACTTTACTATACAATTATTTATCTCACAGCAAATTACACAAGTACACAAAAAGAGGGAGTTTAATTCATAAGGTTGAGCTAGAAAATTTTATAAACCCAATTTATCCTTTCCCTCTTGGGTTAAGCTAAGCGTAAGGGATCCTACAATTCATTTACTTTCCTATCGCTTCATGGATATATCTCTTGTAGAGATATTGTTAGGTAATATTACTAACAGAAATAGCAAAATCGAAAATTTCGGGCGAAATATCGTTGAAAGTTTTGCTCTAAGACTCCAGTGAGATGTTCTCTCTAGGGAAAGGGGGGAAATTGGTAGATTAGGAGAAAATTTTGATTTTTTGGGGAAAATCTCAAAAATTTCCCCAAAATATCGAGAATTCAAGAAAATTTCATCGAAATTTCAAGAAAATAGGGAAATCTTGTTGAAATATTCGGGCGAAATTGGAACCCATACAGCAAAACCGTAACCCCAATTGAAACCATTTCCATTGTGTTTGATACCTTTCCCAAAACCCATTTTCGAAACTCCCTCTCACGATTTTCCTCATCAAAAACAACATTTGGGGTGGAGATTGGGAGATCGGAAGTTGACAGCAGGACTATCAACGTCCGATCCGTGGATTTCTCTACTAAAATCGATTTTCGCTCTTCGAAATCCATAATACAAGTTTCAAAATCCATTTTTGAATGGATTAAGGCATGTTTCGAGGCTTAAAATCGAAGAGGGGTCCTTTGTTCCGTCAATAGTATGTTGAATAATCTATTTGTGTGATTTAACCTAATTTTAAGGCTTCGATTCCATCTTTTCTGCTTCGAAATCAGCATTTGAGTGGTCGAAATCTTGTTTCGACTGGATTGGAGTAGAAATTGCAGACGGAAATCAACATGGAAGCTGCTGTTGGAGGAAGGTAATGTTCGCAGGTTGGGGAATTTAGCAATCCAACGTCGATTTTTCCATTTGACTATTTGGAGAAGGCAGGCAACGTCGATTTTGTTGCATAATGCATTTTGGGCCTTTTTTCAGCTATATTTTTCTTAATTTATTTTATTTTATTTTTTGGTGGAAAATGCATCTTTTAGGTATATAATCATAGTTTATCACAACTTGTTAGTATTTTTCTAATAAATTTTTATCATATGAATTAAAATGAGTGGTAGAATGGGTACTTTATTTACTTGACTTTTAAAACATATGAAAATGGATTTTTAAGATAATTATTTGATTTAAAAATAATATGTATAATTAAATATTGTTTAATAGTACTAAAAAATATATAATTATGTTGTCACTTGTCATATAAATATTTAATGAGTTAGCTTTTAACTTATGCATTGTTATTTTTGTAACTTATGATAATAAACAGCTTATATTATGACCTAAATCTCCCATTTAGTAGTATTCTACTATAGATATCTACTTTATTTGCTTTTGCATCATTGGTATGTTTCCTTTATGTCGTGTATGTTGATATTTAAAATGATATTTTTTGTTCTAAATGTGAATTTAGATTTATCATGATTTATTATGAAGTTTTATAGAAGATTTTCTAATTTTTATGCATTTTTTAATTTTTTTAATGTTTTAGCGAAATAATTTTGCAAATTTTCGATAATTTCTCAAAAATTAACGAAAATTTCTCCTTTTAGCGAAATTGCGAATACTGATTAGTAACATACCATTCAAATAAATCTTTTTTTTTAATCTCTATTTTAAGAGAAAATTTGTAATATCTCTCAAAATCCACCTTTTTTTGTTTTTTATTTTTAACTCTATTGTAAGTAGGTATGGAACTGATTTTAGGTCAACTTATCACTTGGGCAACCCAACCTGTTTATTATTGGGTTAGGGTTGGATGAATGTGGAAATTGGATTTAACTCAACCTGAATTCCTAAACGGTTGGTAATGGATTGAGGGTTGTCCAACCCTTCAACTCAGAACCCTAAGTCGTTAAGTGACCTAGTCCGCAGCCCGTTTATCAAACCGACTTAATAAAATAAAAATTCCTAAGTCCCTTCACCGATTAATAATTAGTTTAATATTTATTCATCTTTAAAACTAGCACCAACCTTTAATAATTATATTTGTATAAGCTCTAGTATGTTGGTACAATTTTAACTAACTTGATTATTTCATACTTTGATGTAAGTTGACCCATGTTTACCTAGTTTTCAACCCATTTATAACCCTAAGGCTCTGTTTAGTAATGAGGAAGAAAGGATGAAAAAGTTTTACACCCTTTTCCATCCCTTTTTCCATGCCTTTTGAAGTAATTTTACATTTTAACTATTTAACAAACCCTACTACTTCTCATTATTACCTTCCAATGATCATTTCTCATCTTTTTATACACAAATGTCTATTAATTTTGTCCTTATTCACATTATTTCCAATCGTTATCGCCTATCATATTACATAATTTCTTCTCTTTTCCATGACTCTTCCATATTCCCTTTTCTCACCTATTTTTCTTATTTACAAAGAGACCCTAATTGTTAGCCTGTGGACAATTAGCTAGCAACCCGAAACATATAAATGGGTTAGGGTTGAGGCTTTAGAAAGCGAGTTGTAGCCAACCACTTGTATTTTCTAGCTAAAAATTTTCAGCGATTGGGTGGTATGTTGGGAAGAAATCCACTAGATGATGATGATGGATGTTGGGATTTTGTTTGGCATTGTAAGAATGGAAATCCATCCCTCAATGGGATTTAGGAAGCTCGAAATCCAGCCTTTATGTGATTTGGGGCGCTGGAAATTTCCTAGCTATCCATTTGGATGGACCATGCTGGAATATTCCAGTTGTAGAAATTCATTTGTGTGGGAGCTTGGGTTTGGCTTTGGGCTAGCTTAGCATTGAACCTAGTAGCTAGGCTTAACACCCAGCGGACTAGGCCAGCGCTAGGCCCATTGCCCCAACTAGTTAGCCAACGGCCATGGGTTAGCCTGCAGGCCAAGCCCAGATGGATCTGGTTCTAGATCTAGTAGGCGACGCCGATAGTGGAGTGTGATAGCGATGGCGAAGTGGGCAACGACTTGCAGTGGAGGCATTTAGCGACCGAACTTGGCCCAACGTATTGATGGCCTAGGCTTGCGTGTTGGTGAATCCAGCCTAGGCGAGATGGCCAAAGCGTCGTTCTAGCGTCGATGGCCCAAGTGTTTGGCTCAGGTGGGATGGATAGCTAGCAATGCTTTTTGAGTTCTGAGACTTCCCGATGTTCGATTTGGATAATAAGGTTGTCGATTTTGATATTTTTGAGTGTTGTGGACTCAATGGAAGGGTCAGATCATTCAAAAGTGGCTAGATTAGGGGGCATTTGTGAGTAGTAGTGATAAGATGCATTTTTTTTGCCTCTTTAGTGATCGGAGGATGGAAACCCAATATTGTGTATTTAAAATTAGGTTGGTTGATCAAATAATCAAGTAAGGTTGATAATGATATTAATGTACTTGATTTAGCTTGTTGTATATTATGATCTAAGTACATTCCTCCTATTTGCTAAGTTTTATTAGACTCATTTTTTAATTATTTGTTTTAGATGATGCAATTCATGGTGGACAGAAATCATTGTTCAATATATTGATAATTGGTGATATATATTGTTACATTTAGTTAGGGATAAAATATCTTCATAGCCGATAATTGTCAATTTTATTACCTAACTTTTATCTCCAAAATAAATATAGATTATGCAAATGATAGAGGATGAGTCAATAACAATAAAATACACATTCATAACAAAAAATATACATTTCACTTTTAGATTATTGGTTAATGAAAATATTTATGAAAACTGTATTGTAGTTAAAGTTGTGTTTGGTAGGTTGGAAGATTTTCCCTAAAAAAATTTCTCCCTTCCTTTATTTGTTGCGATATTTATTTATTTTAACAATTTTACTTATTCCATATCATTACCTATATAGTCAATCATTTAACTCCATTTTTTATCAAAAAGCTCATCTATTTTTTGTCTTTGTTTACTTATGGTTGAAATTGATATATGCATGCACACACACATATTTATGTATATATCTTGATCCCTTAGAACCAATTCCACCAAAACCTAAATTTGGAACTGGTTGAAATAGGTCCCACTCAAATGATTTCGAGATGTCTATCGTATTCATTGTGGTTATAATTATTCATTTACTCATGGTTTTTAAACTCATTTCAATAAAAAAATATGTGAACCATATAGAAGGTAAGAATTTTAATGGGTTTATATCTATTATAAAATTGATTGAAATTTAATGGCCTATCTAACTCTTTTATAAAAATAATTCTTATGTTTTTAAATAAATATATGTTATTAAATACAATGAATGGGATGGATTTCCCAAATCATTTGGGTGGCCCCACAAGAACCGATTCCACATTTAGGTTTGGTGGAATTGATTCTAAGGGATTAAGCCTCTCTTTCTCTCTCTCTCTCTCTCTATATATATATATATGTATGTATGTATCGTTCATGTACTACCGAAGTGAATTAGCACAACCTTTCCATTTGGGCTCGACCTTGATGAGTGTATAAAATCTGATCTAACCATCATTCTTAGCATTGGTTTCAAAGATCATTTTATTAAAAAGCTTACGTCGATTATAAAATTAAAATCAATTTAAGAATGAATTTCAATGCATTAAAATTTATTGATCATTTAGAGGGGCTCGCTCACTTTTAATTAAATATCTGAACATTTGAAGGTGTTTATCCAACATATATTATTGATTTCATAGGATTTTGTAATATTTCAATAATTGAGTGAATAGATCCAAGTGAATTTCGAACTTTATACACACGCACATGCACATATACATGGGGAGTGATTCAATTTAGTCAATAACACTAAATTAATTTAATGAAGTCACTCCATTTGGGCCCTTTTTGGTGACTATATGAAATATAATCGAACCATTAGTCTTGTAATTATTTATTTAACCAGAAAATTAAAAATCACTTCAATCAAAGATTCATATTGTCACAAAATTAAAATTATTTAATAGCAAATATTAACCTATTAAAATTGTTTGCTTGCTAAAGGGACCCACATATTTTAAATAAAGGATCTAAATCTTCTATAATGTTCACTCCATGTCATATAATAGTTAGATAAAATTTTACAACATTTCAACGCTTGAGTGAATGGATTCAAGTGAATTTAAAATTTTGTACACGTTTTAATACACTTTTAGAAGGTGTGGCCTACATATAATTTCAATTGAAATAATTTTTAGTGTTTTAGTTAAACAAATAATTTTAAATATGATGGTCATATTAGATTTCGTATGGTCATTAAGGTAGGCCCAAACATACTGACTTTATTGAATTAATTCAGTGTTTTTGACTATATTGAATCACGCCTTTATGCCTATATATATATATATATAGAGAGAGAGAGAGAGAGAGAGAGAGAGAGAGAGAGAGAGAGAGAGAGAGAGAGAGAGAGGCAACTGGTTACACCTAATATTTCTATGCAACCTTTCCATTTGAATACATAATGATGTTTTTATTAGATCCACATTAACCATATTATTTATTTTTATATGTTTAATTATCAGTGTAAAAGTCACCTTCATTGAAAATTTATGTAGATGCTTTCTTGCAAACCGGAGTGTAACAAAACTTCTTGTGCTCTGTTATTCATTGTCATTCGATGGAATTCAATAGCTAAAAATTTCCCCAAATGGCATCTTGTGTAAACGATAAGACCCAAGTGATATAATCTTACATGCAATATTTCACATGCACATGAAACTTATATGTGTGTTACTCGAACCCACAACATTTTCTAATTGGATTTAAGAGTGTTGCCTACAGTGAAAAGGAAACAAAATATGATGTGGTTGCATTTGAGACTAAGGTTAATCTGTTGTGTTTGAAGTAGAAATTTGAATAAATAATTTCTAAAATCGAATAGGCAATTCATATTTGATTTAGGGGAAATGATTCAATGCCGTCGTAGGTAGCTACTAAGTCGTTATATTGCTTGTGTTTTGAGTCTACCATAATTATTAAATAAATTTGAATCCATCTGTTATATTTATCATCTTATATTTAGTTAGCACATAAAAATTATTATGATAAAAATTTAGATGAACCATAATAATAGAAGCTTTTAAGAATATATATGACTCTATTAAAACTTATTTGATCAATTTCTCAACCCACAATATAGTAGATTGATATCTATTGCATTCAAAGGGTTACCAATACATAGGTTAGTGATTATCATAGGTTAGTGATTAATTAAACCTTAGATAATTTACATATTTAAAATGATGATTTCAAAAGATTTCACGCATAATATAATATTTTCTTGAATGGTAATATTCATGTGAGTTTTGGATGGAATTAGATGGAAATGATTTTTTACATGCGGATTGAATAAATAGTTTAAAATATAATGAATGGCTTGGATTGAATTAAAGTATCATGATATATTAAAAAGGAGAGGGTGGCACTGAAATTTCAGTGCCTTCTAGTAACACTGAATCATAGTCCTTTGATTTAGATGGTTGTTTACTGAGTTCAGATACAATTGCCTTGTAAAAGAATTGCGATCAACTGTGGTTGTTGTAAGCAAATCCCAAACTTAGATGTTATTGAGAGTATTCATCTCCTCTCTGATCATCACATGATGGTTAACTAATGTTTGGGAGATCCCTCCATTCAAAATCATCATTGGGTCTACATCAGGTTTAAGGGCATGTGCTGTCCATCCCATTCAAAATTACTGTTTTTATTTTTTAGTTATTTAGGGTAAGGATTAACGGTTTCAAAGCTACATTGGCTAAACTCCTCTTCTGCCCACTTGTATTTTCTGTGGTTTCCATTATTCAGAATTTCTTCTAGGGCTTCCGTTGTTCAGAATTTCACTTCATTGAAGTAGTTTTAGCATTTGCACTCTAGATGATTTATAGGCGTGTGTAGATATAGTGTTCCATATAAACCAACATGTAGGCTGATTGAGGTCTTTGCACTAGTTTACCCAATTTGTGTGCCATCAAATGACAATAAATGTTGTATACATGTAGTGCTGGAAAATCGCATTGACGACTTGTTGGCAATAAGATTTTGTGGGTTCAAGTTATGTGAATATTACTTTTGAGTTACATGCGAATAAGTTTCTTATGCTTGTATGACTTTTGAGTTACACGCATATGAGTTTTGTAGTTTGGGTAAATAAATGTCCACATATGGGGAATTTTTAGCTATTGGATTTCATCAAACGAGAATGAATCGTGGAGTGCAAGTAGTTTAGTTATGCTCCAGTTCACAAGAGAGCATTCCTCTCTCTCTCTCTCTATATATATATATATAAATATGTGTATGTATGTGTGGGATACTCTCATGTGAAACAGGTTGCAACCCCTTGAGTTCTTACACACCATGATTTTAGCATAAATTATTTAGTCTAAATATAAAAAATCATCTCAATCATCCTAATTGGAAACTTACGTGAGCCATGGTAAACCTAAACTCATAAAATTGTTTGAAATACTTTTTTGAATGTTTCAACTTATGTAGGTTTCCGATTGAGATGATTTTTGATATCTAGAATAAATAAATTATGCTAAGCATAATGGTTGGCTTGGATCTGATTAAAACATTATGAAATGTGAAAACACGAGAGGTTGCACCCATTTCACATGAGAATATCCTTACATACACATTGTTAAATGAGCCTCGTGTAGTGCATCTATGTCAGCAGGAGTGGTGGTTATGAGCTCTCTCTCTCTCTCTATATATATATATATATTGTCAACATTCTAAATTTAATGATGCTTGGGTACTTGGTAATGGTGATTGGTACAACCCAAGATCTGGGATGCCTTAGTGTGTAGGTTAAAGGGATTTCTGGGGGCGTTGAATGGAATCAATGGATAACTCGAGCTTTTTTTATTCACTAGTATCAGAGCCTAACAATTGTTACTCAGGTCTTGGGTTTGATCCTTGGTGGGAGCATTATATAGTGCGAACAACTTATGGTGCCCCTCCCCCTGTAGGAGCACTTAGGTCTTGTGTTCGATCCTTGGTGGGAGTATTATGTGGTGTTAATGGCTTATGGTGGCTCCCTAGGAGAAACTGTGGACATGTGTAGGCCTTAATGAAAAAGAGAAAAAGAAGGGTTGTGAAGTTGAAAGCAGTAAGAGCATTGGTGGAGATGCCTTAAGTAGCGGTCCTTAGGGGTTGATCTTCTCCATAGTAGGACCATTGAGGCATCGGCTCTTAGGGGGTGTTCATTGGTATGACCCAATATCTTAGATTGACCTTAGGGGGGAAGATTAAAGGGGTAAAAGATTTTTGGGGCTGTGAAACTGGTAACTGAAAAATCTATAAAATGTGGGAAGTCAATGAAAATGTTGGGATTCCAAATGTATATTCAACATTTGTTTTGACCATGCATTTGATTGTCAATCGATGTGGCTAGTTACCATATCTATTTGAATAAAGAAAAATCTTTATCAGCTTGATCAATTTGAATACTAACCAAATAGTACCAAGTAAAATATAATTTAAAAATGATTCGGCATTTTAAGGCCTTGTCAATATGAATACAACCAAATGAATAGCTGAAAGTGGAAAGCAATGACGGTTCACAACCCTTCTTTGGATATTTCCTAATCTGCTTTGTTTATTTGATCCACAAAAATTATGCTATAATCTTTGACACTGGCCTTTTAGTTTTTTAACTCCTTTCATGATTAAGTAGATAACATTAGAAAAATTGAGGGACTAAAATTTCAAAGGAAAAAAAAAAACGGTGAGAGAACCATCTTTATGATGTAACATTATAAATGGACACAGCATGGTGATATGGCTGTTTTGAACTGTACCTAGTATTTGTAATGATCTGTTGCAGTCCTGTAATGTGTAACACTCCCAACTTTGCATAAACCTGTATGGGATGCCATGCCAGTCAATTACTATTTGTACAGTGTAATTTTGCATGGATCTTACGGGAATTATGCAGACTGCCTGATCCTAAAGTTAATCATATGGTATGACAGGATGAGTTTAAACATTCCTTTAAGTACTGACCATTTTTGGGTGCTGAATTCTTATAAGAGATATGCAGGCTGTATATCTCATACAATGAATTGAGTAGATGCAAAAATCTGGTATCACCTGTTAAGACCCTTCTTGAATTCTCATGAACGTTTGTTCTTTAGATTCAACAATGCCATCTGTCCCACCTTTGGACTTCACATACAAGCCCAAATTGAACATGAATTTTATTGAGTCCTTGGAGCAAGGCTAAAGTATCTGCTATTTACTATTTACTATCTACTATTTTTTTATACTCTTGAGGTCATGTTTTTCTTTATTAATGTTTATTTGTGTTGTTTTATATCTTGTTGTGAGTCCAATCAATTTGTCATTGTATAGGAGCCACATGATCATGAGTTACTGAAGTTGATATTTTCAATTCATTTCTTTGCTGTCTAGGGAAGACGTGGTACTGGATCGGTTTCCAACTTTTCAACTTATTGCCATTCCCCTTTCGATGCTAATGCTAGAATTTACAATGATCAAAACCAAGGCTCTTCTTCTGGAACAACTGAACTATATGAACCATATCAGAGATCCTTTAGCCCTGGATCTGCTGAAGAAGTTAGTTCAAACGTATTTGCAGGTGATAATAAGATGGATCGGGTTGTTAATGGATCTGGAGGATTTCATAATTCATCAGATACAGAGGTCAAGCAAGCACTTAGAAGGCTTACAGAACAGTTAAGTTTGGATGAAGATGATGTTAATTCTATATACTCAGAAAAGCAAGCACTCAGAAGGCTTAAAGCACAATTGAGTTTGGAAGGTGATAATGTTGACTCTACATATATTGAAAGGGGTCCACTATATGAGGACGAGAAATTACAGGATCAACTGTCAAATGCAAATGCTGGTGCAAATGCTCTAGAGCAAGATTATTCAAACAGTGTCCTATTGCCACAGAGTTCAGGTTGGTGTTAACTAAACTATCTGAATATCGGACATCTTTTTGACAAGCAAAATACCTTTCTGTTTGATAAAATGGTAATTTCAAAGCATGTAGAAATATATTTTACACATGCATAACAAATGGTGAAGTGAGTGATTGGACGTAAAACGGGAGATGCATAGAATGAGTACATGGCACATGGCAGAATTTAACCTAGGCCAAAAGGAAGCTCATTTCAGCACTATATTTTTCTTCACCATAAAGATAACCTTGTCAAGTGGGAGCCACCCCCTTGAATAGAGTTGTAATGTGCTACGCCAACCAAAATATCCCGCTAAGATGGTTGATAAAAAATTATGAGTGATCCAACTGTTACAATTATTAAGTTCATGGTCTAGGCTGTCACAATCCCTGACCTTATTTGTTGGAATGCATGACCGCCATGTACCCAGGAGAATTCACCTTGTGTACTCAAGGCATTATTATCCCAGGATCATGGTTTTAATCTACATCATACAACACATGCCATCAACATTAATCTTTAACCTGAATTCAATTTTCAATAATTATACATCATCATCATCCAATCAGGCAACTTAAATATATTTGTTTTCATCAATCTACCCACTGAGGCTGCATAAATCAAATACCAACATACTTTAAAACTAAGCTACTCAGTCATTGTTAGACTATCTTGTGCTTATTATAACCATGCTTCCTACCAGTCCTACTTCCCCTATACCTTGTGCTGAGGTTCCATCTGTTTACCTATCACCAGGGTTTTGAAAACAAGACATGTGAGTTTAATGCTCAGTAAGCAAGCATGCATTAATCAACTTAAAAATCATTTAAAATCATCTACTGTACACTGAAATTCATCATGCAATACTTCATGCCACACTTTGTTTTCAGCACTTGCATTCATTTGCACAGCTCCTCTGGATGCCTGGCTAACAGGAGCCGTTCCGAGTCCTTCCTTATGCCATGAAATCATTCCATGGTGCATGCCTTTATATTATGTAAGAAAATAGTCATCATGCATTATCATGCTTCACATTAAAATCAAACTTGATGGACATCGAAGGAAATAACAAATCCAACTGAAAAGCATATGCTTTACAGTGGATCTCATTGAGATCTGTCATTCCATTCCTCAACCTCATATTTTACCATAATCCAAGATAATGTATTCAGATGAGTTGAGCCGTGTCTTATCACAGAAATGAACCAGCTGATCTTCTAACATCCATCTACTTTCTTAAGCTGTAACATGTTAGGTGATTAAACAATGAAAACATGACTTAGAACTTCATATGCATACTTTTACTCAAACCATTCATGACATCGAGTGAACAAACATGATGTGCATACTTCTTCCCATCTTGGTATTCTTCCAAGATTTGCTACTCTTCTTCCTCTCTCCTTCCCTTCTTTTTTTGTGGCAGTGGTTGCTCTCTTTTCTACACTTAAAACTTTTTTCATTTCTTTCATACCACTATTCTAACCCTAGGGCAAGATCATTGCCCTCCCTTTGGTTTTGCACTTGCTAAAATAGGAAAATCCTCTTTGAAAAAGGAAACTCCTGTTTAGCATGCTCTTTTACATAATTGCTGCTTGCACGTCATCTGTCAACATATGCTTCCCATCTATTGATGGATCCCTTTCATGTTTTTTTGACCAAAACCTCCTCTTTTTTTTTTTTTGATCTGTCGACACTTTTGTTGATGTTTCCCATTCATCTGTCAATGCATCATACTCCCATCTGTTGGTTGAACTATCTTTGCTCCCTTGACAAATCTTCTGGAGACTTTTGGCTCCTTATTCTTACTCCAACTCTTCCATTGATGAATCCACCTTTTCCCCCACTCTTCTTTCTCTTTTCCTCATCTATACTTTATTAAAGTGATTATAAATATTTAAATTATTTACTGCTTGCCCTGACTGCTTCCATGCTGAGGCCTCTCCCCTACCCTCTTCTCTGTTATCTTTACTTTCTGACAAAAAATGTAGATAGGAAAAAGATAAGAAACTATCCATGACGTTGGTGTATTACGTGGGTTATACGAATGATTTAATGATCAATCCAATTATGTCAGTCGTCAACTTTCATTTTGGGGATTTTTGGAGTAATCATAAGAGTCCAATTGTTCCATTACTGTTCTCAGTTCAACCATCTGCTGCTTGAAGTTATTCTGCTCCTGCCTGAATTTGATAATGACGATCCAAACTTCATCAGATACCTGGCCAATCTCTCTCAACTAAAGCACTTTTGAAAGCCATTTTATAAAAATTCAAGTTAGTTCTGCACAAGTTTAATACTGCTCACTACACAGTGCTCCTTAACTTACCCTGTTCCCCTTCAACCAACACAAAATCCAGAGAATTCCACTGATTTTCTTACCAACTCTGTAACTCCTTTCAATCCACTAATTGAGGCACAACCCTTCCGACAATAAAATTCAACACAATTAGAATGAGTTTCAGTTGAATTACCTTGCAAATTTGCTGATGTATTGCAGATCTACTCTGAAGTTGCCTCAACTCTTCAAATTCTCCGCAATCTTCTTAAGTGGTTTCTCGCAATTCGCAGAAAACTGAACTCAAATCTTGTTGAATACTCTTGTTGCCTCTTAGATCTGCTACCTTTCTGCTTCCACTCTTTAATTCCTCAGCAAACTTCAATTCTTCTCCGATCTCTTTCAATTTAGACTCTTAGAGAAGAGCAAATTAATTCTGCTATCTTGACTTGCCTAAGCTTGGATCTAATTAACTCCTTTAGATCTTCCATGCCATAGCTCACTTAAGTATTCTCTTATAGCTAGTATGCCTAAAAAAAAGGATCAAGGCTCTCATTCCATTTGATTTGATTGCAGGTGATGCTAAGATCATATCTGCTTTAATTTAATACTAGAGTCAAGTGGCTCAGTTTCCTCAATCCAAATGAAAATCAGGAGACAAAACTCTTTCTTACAAAAGAAATAAATAAATTCGGATTCTAGTCTGCATTACTCCTAAAATAGGAAGCTACTTGTTTATCATTTGAATGGTCCCAAAAGATATAAATGACGGAGTACAAGGGATATTTATAGAGCATGGATTCTGTAGATTTCAAATAAGTTCATGTTCATCTTTGTGCTGAGTGGAGATGAGAATGACCAGGCAACTGGTCTATGCAGTCTAGGTGGCTAAGTCATTTGACACACACTTTGGATGTGGACAAGTTTTTGCATTGATGTGATATAGGTCAGTGGACCCTTTAGCCATGGGCAAGTTCCTGCACTTGAAGGCTTGGTCCAGGTAGTTGGACCCTCTGGCCATGGATAGGTTCCGGCACTTGCATGGTCTACGTGGGCAGTGGTTTTGCTGGTGACTGGTCATGTGCATGTTCCAACACTTGCATGGTCTAGGTGAGTGGCCATGGATAGTTCTAGCACTAGTGTGGTCTACGTGGCTAGCCCTGGCAGGGGACATGTTGGTCTTGGACCAGTTCTAGTGCTATCGTGGTCCCAGTAGTTGGACCAGGCAAGGGGACACATTGGCCTTGGATAGCCCCTGATGCCACACCTTCTAGAAGGTATGCTATATACATTGTCTTGCCTCTGCCCCTGTTCTTCCACCAACTTGCTACAAATACTTTTCTATGCAAGTAAGCACTAGTGTATAGCAATTCCTCTTCCTCCCAATCCGTGTTTTCAACTCAAATGCCCTTGGTTTGGATTAGATATGAAGGTGTTTCGTGCTGTGGGAAATGTCTTAGAGAACATGTGTAATGTATTAGGGCTTGGTTGAGGCTATGTTCATGATCTTTGTATTAGATGAATCAACCAATTATTGAGTCTAAAGATGTCGTTTTGATGATAACAAACTTGTTCATGACTTGAGTTTAGAGATAATGAAGTTTTGCTAAATTTTAAGGGACAAAGGATCCTACAGAGGATTGTCATGGGCATAGAAGCCTGTTGATTCCATTGAAATCAAGTTAACTAAAGTTAGGACTGATAAAGGAAGCAATTGAGGAAGAACCCAGGGCCACTAAGCCCTGTCCCACACAATGGAACCAAAACAGAATTATAAGAAGTGACAGAGGAAGAGCTTGGACTGATGGAGGGCTGTCTAAGTTTACGGACTTTGAGTATTCTCGATAGGGATGGGCAAAAGAATTGGTAGAGAAGTGACAAAGGCTTGCCCACCTCCCTGAAAGTTTAGTTTTGACAGCGGCAAGTGATAGAGGTCTGTTCATCAATAGAGGAAGCACAAAGGCTTGTTACCATCCAACAATCAAATTTGACAGCTTTTTTATATGGCCGTTTGAAGTGCAAGGAATCGTTATGATCGACTAGAAACGGCTAGAACTCAATCTCAACCAGTGCCTGCAGTTTCGCTAAAATGGGAAATTTCGATAAGCCTGAAAGGAGAAAATTTCGCTAATTTAGGAGGAATTATCAATAATTTCATTGAATTATTTTGCTAAAATAAAAAAATTAGGAAAATGGATAAAATGTAAGACTTTTTTCATAAAACTTCTTGATAAATCATGATAAATCTAATTGCACATCTAGAATAAAATACATCATTTTAAATGTTAACATATATGAAGTAAAGAAGACATACCAATGATACAAACATATTTATTTATTTTTTATTGCTGTTAAATATTATTTATATTATTTAAATAAAATAAAATTTCACCCAATTTATTTTCATATGTTGTAATAATTATTATTACAATCTATTTAATTAAAAAGTCTGAAAAATATTTTTTTTATAAAATATTTCCTAAAAATATGGATGTTTTTTAAAAAACAAAAATCTGTTTAACATAAACAAATGTATTTTCGGTTTTGGAAAATGGAAAAGAAAAAAGAATAAATGTCTCTTAGCTATTGAGGTTGCTAATTGATGAAGATAATGATGATTTTGAAGCTTCATGTTTTGAAAATCGCACTAAAATGTAAATTTTGAGGATGAGGAAGAAGAAACATCATGAAAATTAGTAAATTTGCCATAAATTGGCTTCTTAACACTCAACAATGGGTTTCGGGAAGCTACAAATGCATTTGGGCACTCAACAATGGGTTTTAGGAAGTCAAGAATGCATTTGGGGGAAAATTTTGAGAAAGCAGAGAAAATTTTGAGAAAATAGAGAAACATTTGAGAAATTTTAGAGAAAACGGAGAAAATTTTGAAATTATATACAATCGAAGAAGTGTTAGAAAATGAAGTATTAAGAAAGAAATACTCCCAATAATCTAGACGAATTCTCTCCAGACTAACATAATATCCACTTGATGGTTTTAATAAAGTAATAAAAGCACTAATTTAAACCATCTATTAAGTTGATCAAAATTTGATCACATGATGCTTACATTAATTCCCAAATTATCAAATAAGCATCAAAATTTCAAATAAAATATTCATAAAAATGAATAAAACCTAGCATGCTAATCAATCTCATTGTGTTCTTCTTCATGTTGGATTTTATCTATAGATATTGAGGAGAAAATTTTGTTGATAAAGATAAGAGGGATGGGTGAGCAATGCTGGCCAATTGTTTTGCCTTTAAGTGATCCACAGAAAGGTTGCCTTGTTTTGTCTTTCAGTTTCTACCTTTTGTGATGCCAAAGGCATATCAGGCTACAAAAACAAATTTCCTGATTTTACTTCAAAGTCTTCAATGCCTTATTTTGTTTTATAGTTTTTTATTTTTTTGCCATAGAACTTGGATCCTATTGGAGAGAATTTAAGCATAAGAGCGTATGGCAACTTTCACCACTTTTGAGCTCTTTTTCATTCTGATCTTGTATTACCCAGAACAATGTTGGAATTACTACTGATACTTATTGGATTTGAATGTTGTAGATATTATATCACTGGGTAAAACATACAAATAAATGGCTATGCAATAATAAAGACTTATCGCCCATAAATTTCAATAAGTCACCAAAGTATCATCATTTTCTGCCACTCATTGCCAATTTATCACTGACAAATTGACTCACCTGTGGCACACATGCAAAGAGTTGGCAGTTGGCATTTTTTGGATATGGGAGAGCATTTGCATGTACAAGTGTCTTATTTAGGATGGGCTTTGGCAGCCTATCTCTCCACTTTCAATGGCAACCCTTTTTTTGGGGTCATTTGTAAGGGTTCTTGGACATAGTTCATCTGAATTTTGGCAGCCTTTAATGCATTTTCTTTGGCCCATATTCATGGCAACCTACCCTGCATAAGAGAGTTCCCTAGTTTCATGCCCCTAACTGTATTGACTAAAACTATCCCTAGACCACAAAAAATTGGTAGATCAACAATCTACATACATCTAAATTTGTGTTTTTGAAGATTTACAAGAAGAAGAAGAGTGAGTGCTTTGTTTTAAAATGGAAGAGAAGGTCAGCTTTTAGTATTCATGAAATCATGTAAATTTTCTGAAACAATCATCTGTATCCTTTTTTTCAAAAAAGTTATCGTGTTTGAAATAGATCTCTATGTGCATTTGAATTTATGTTTATTATTATCGATCTTAAAGTTTCATTGAAGTTGTTCTCTCTTTTCTTTTAAAATCTCTTTCTCCTTTAAGGATAAAATTAGGCCATACTAATGATTATTATCAACAGTAAGTGCATTTTATCTTTATTAGGGGAAGCAATAAATTTGTATTTATCAATGAAGAGAAAACTGACCCAGAATATGTATCTGGTATTAAACATGGCTTTTTGTACCATTTTTGCTTCAATTTTTTTCCTTACGATTGAACATGTGGAACTTAATTTCTTTTTCTTTTTTGATCGCATGGGTGGGATTTAAAAAATAGAGCATATTTGGAAAAAATTATTGCTGGTATTTTTATTGGTTATGCAATGGTATTTTGTGCACTGTGATGGTGTGGTCTACAGGTGTTTGTGTTTCTGAAATATGTATGTCCTGCACCTGAATGGATAGGTACAAAATACTGGAAACGGACTGTAGATAATTGAAGTGCAGGTGAAGTCCTGTTTGAAGAGTGCAATCATCTAAGGACATAGTTCATCTATCTGCAGAGTGAGGCCCAGTTCATCTATCTGCAGAGTGAGGCCCAAATGATGCATGGTTCTCTGTACTACAAATGTAGCAGTTTGACACAGTGGACCGTGCATCTGGGATAGGAAGAAAACCATACAAACAACAATTTAATGATGGCATTATTTGAGTGTCTGATCATGCATTCTTACCTTTTTGCAAGCTGCTTACATTTCTCTGTAATGCTTACGCTGATATTTTGCTTGTCAAAGGACATACGAAATACTGGAAACATACTGTAGATAATCAAAGTGTAGGTGCAGTCCTGTTTGAACAGCGATATTCATCTTTAGACATAGGTCATCCATCAGCAGATTGAGGCATGGTTCCCTGTCATACAAATGCTGCTGTTTGACAAAGTGGACCAAGAATGTGGGGTTGGGAAAAAACTCTTCAAGCAGCATTTGCCCGATGGTGTTAATTAAATGTCCTTTCATTCATTCTTACCTATTTTTGCAAGCTGCTTCCTTTTCTCTGTAATGCTTACACTGATGTTGCACTTGTCAAAAAAGTATAAAATACCTGAAATGAGCTGTAGATAATCAAAGCACTGTTGCAGTCCTGTTTGAAGTGTGAGATTCATCTTTGGACTGAGATCAGCTTTCTGTAGTGTGAGGCCTAGCAGTTTGACATAATGGACCATGCATGTGGGGTTGGGAAAAACTCTATAAATAACAATTTGAATTGTGATGTTAATTGATTCTGCCTTTTGATGCATTCTCTCCTTTTTTGCAAGATGCTTCCTTTTCTCTCTAATGCTTACACTAATGTTGCACATATTAAAAGAACTCGTGCATATCTACCAAGGAAATTTCTGCATTTTATTTTTAGGACAAATCATGTTTTGCCTTCTTTCTTTTTTGAAATATGAGCAACTGTCATTAATCATCCTACAGGAGATACTTCCATGCCTCCGACATATGCAATTGAAAGGAAAACATCTCCATCGTGGAAAGACATGCTTGAGTTGTCAAGTTCATCTAGGACTGCTTTCCCAGAAAGTGCAGATGTATTGCCCAAAAAGGGCACTTCAGAGTTTTCGACAGGAAGAATGGTTGAGTCTGATTCAGGTTCTCTTGCCAGGGATTTGAGATTGCATGATAATGTAAGACACTAATGTTATCGCATCCATCTCTTCTGAAAAATCTTCCTAGGATATACTTAAATATTTTGAAGTGATTGATACAATCAGTGATAATGTGCAAATCATGGTCACTTTTAATTTTTTTTCCCCATTGTTTCTGCTACGTACCAATGATATGGATGTAATGGAGTCACTACACATGTCTAGCTCATTGAGTTGCACGCCTAGAAAATTCCCAATCTAGCTTTTCTTTCTTGTATTCCCAGGAAATTTAATGTGTCTTTGTCCAATTATTCTTCATCTACATTGTCTTAGGAAATTGTTCATTCTTGCATATCCATTTGTTTTCTGTTTTTGTCATGCATTTATGGACTTATTGTATCGTGAGATAGAGGGTGTCGCCTGGTGTGATGATAAAGCACTTTGCCTGTGTCCTTGGTGGCATGGGATAGCGTTTTTGATATTTAATTATTTTATGTAGGATTTTAATATTTAATTGCTTTATTTGGGATTTGTTTAGATTAGTATTGATCATTGCTTTAACTTAGGGCTTGAGTAATCTGCATTCCGTTGGTATTGGGATTGCGTGAGGCTTTTATTATTTTCTATAAATAGGGAGGCATGGTTCATGGGAAACAACAACTCGTATTGATGAATTGCCAGTGCATACAAGTTCTCCCAAATCTCTCTATTATTTTTCTACTTCACCCTCAAATTCTTAGTTATAATTTTCTCCCCTTTCTTCCCTTCTCATCCGCTTGAGAGGGTCCTTCCTCTTTCTTCTAAATTCTCCTTTTCCTTGTGCTTCATCAATTAGGCTATCTATAGTCCATACCTCATGCCTCAAGCTTGTGTTTGACGGTGTCACCTTAATTGTTAATGGGTCATTTGAATCATAAGACTTTGAGGTTTTGCTTTGTTGGTCTTTGCTCAGACTGGAGTATCATGTCTGATGGTTGGGCCCAAGGTCTAAAATTGAGTCATGTTTATTTGTCAGGCTTGCCTTGGGCTATCACATGATTTTGTCCTCCATAATGATGAAAAACACAACAAGATTAACGTACAAATTAAGGTTTATTTATTTTTAGGAATATTTTTTTTAGATTTTAAATATTTAATTGATTGATGATGATTTAATGCAAGCATCAAGTGATCAAAATATAGATCAACTTGATAATGGGTTAGATTATTATTTTTATTATTTTATTTAGAATTTTTATTTGCGTAGTTAAATAATGTCAGCATTTTTATAAATAGGATGGTATATATTATGGTTTTGAGACCTTGAGAGTATCCTTTTCCTTTCTTCTAAACTATTCCCCTCTTTCAAGAATTTCTTCTTTTTCTATTTTAATTCCTAATTTCTTTCCTTATTTTCTCCTTTCTAGAGGTCTAGCTTTTTCTTTTCTTTTCTTTTTTTTTTTCCCTTCAAAGTCTTTACATTTGTCATTCTGCAAGAGTAATCTTGTTCTACATCAATTTGGTATCAAAGCAAAACATAGTATCAATCCTCACTACTTGCACATCAAATCACGTTTTCTCCATTACATTTGTGATCATCCCCACATCTGTGCCCAAGTTACCATCTACAGGCCATCATGCTAGTGTCTTTGGCCGCCGAAGGCTCATGCTGCATAGTTCACTCTGATTTCAGATCCTATTACCCCCTTTACTGACAGAAGAAGGAGAAAAAAGCCTATGAAAGAGAATTGAGGTGTAATGAGGTTTATTCTGATGTCACAACTTTCTTCATTAAGTCCAACTATATTGATGAAGGAGGAAGCTTATTTCCCTCCAAAAACCACCATGTGTCGATGGAGATCGCTGTTAAAGTTAAATCCCTTAGATCTGTTGTGATTTGAAGTCCATCATTCCAATTTCGACCACCTTTGAACAAACCATCTCCATCATGGGAAAGAAGACCATGGTCTTCTGTTACTTCTTTGATGACCAATGCACTTTTCAGCTTTATTCACTGCAAGGGAGAAAAGAGTTGAAATCATTGCCAATATGATAGGTGAGGCAGACAACAACCATTGCTGAAATTACTTTTGAGCTTTTGATAGCACAGTCCTGTTGATTTTGTGTTTTAAAATACAACCCTTAGTTGTTTGGCAAAACCCTCCTGTGTTTTGCAATACTTGCCAAATGGTCATTGGAGGGATTTTACAAAAAGGCCTTTGACTCTATGAAATTTATGGAAAGCCTCCTAATATTAGAAATGTTAAATAAGACCCTTGATTGGCTGAAAAGTTGCTAGGCAGTCCTATTTTCCCAAATTTTGAAAACTCGCACAGATTACCAAATACTACAGATTGCTACTTGAATCCTTAGAATTCTAGACAGGTGTATTCTTTTATAAATTTTAGATTTACTGTGAGTCGTTGTAGCAACTTGCAGTTTATATTTTTTGTTATTTCTATTTTTTATTCATATCGTTACATCCTATTTTGTTTTTACTCTATTATCTTTATTCTTTGGAACTAAAACATCATGGTTACCAATGTTGAACTTTCTTCTAGGATGGAAGCTCTATCTAAAAGTTAGGAAGCATAGAATGTATAGTAGTAAACCTACATGAACACTTTTCAAGCCCAAATATAAACTTAAATTCAAACTTTTCAAGCCCAAATGCAAGATTGTAAGTTCAAATACCAACCTAGTGCCTGGAGTGATCAAACGACTGTAAAGGTTGTTGGAGATCAAAGGGATAATCTTCAAGGATCTATCATAAAGTCAGATTCTAGTCATGGTCAATTTCTTAGTTCCATAGGTTTTAAATTTAAAACTTATGGACTCTCCGAACTCCTATTACATCTAGGATCAATCAACTACAAATAACTATTGGTAGGGAGATTCTAGTTGAGAATCTGATACCCACTTCAGAAATACAAACAAACTAGGTCATAGGTCATAGAAATCAAACTGATGACCACAAAATTTGATGGTGTATTTTAAGAAATTGATTTCGATGATGAATATGATTTAGCCAACCAAGTTTCGATAATGAGCAAAAAGCATATGAGCGAACGCTTAAGCTACCGATTGTTATTTCCAAGTGTGTAGTAACAAATAACAAATCAGCAAAATAACTCAGTAGAGAGGACATCGCATACAAGACAATATCAGAGTACAAGATCTACAAGTTTATAAGGAAGAAAATGTAAATGCTCAAAGAACATGGCAGGCATCGAAAAAATGACACTGAAACTTTAAAGATTGATGTTTAAAAGATCTTCATAAAATATTTCAAATCACTGCCAAAGCAAATTAGACAGATGCCCAACCTTGGAAAGAAACCAAGTTCTAGACTCAAGCAAGTTCGGCCACAACAGAACCAATCTGGACACTTCAGAACCAAGACTTGGGCACTGAAGAAACAAATTCGAACACTGCAGAAGCAAATCTAGACACGGAAGCAAGCTCGGACACTATGAGAGCAATTCGGACATGGGCTAGTTTAGACTCAGAACCAAATTTGGACTCTGCTAAACCAAGAAGCCAAGATGCTAGAAACCTAAGTCCAAAAATTCCAAGTGCTAAGATTCAGACTCAGTCATTGCTAGAGTTGGTTAGTTTGAAATTTAATTTCGGACATTGCCAACTCATCTTTGAACTAAGCCAGAGTTCAGTCGTGCGGTCAAGAGCAATCTGCGCCACTTTTTAAGTCCAAAATTGAACTCCGGACTTGGCAACTTACATTCGGACTCGGCGTTTCATTTCCAGACACAATTGAAAGAAGTCTGTTGCAAGTTAAGCTATTCAAGTTAGTTCGAAATTTTAACTCCGGACACAATTGAAAGAAGTTTGTTACAAGCAAAGCTATTCAAGTCAGTCCGAAATCTTAACTCCGGACACAGTTGTTTACTACAGACATGCCTTCAATCTGAAGAACCCATTAGATCGTTTCAAATGGGTAGAAAATCCTATCAATTCGCTCGCATTCAATGAACGTCGTCTTCTTCAACAGAAAGATTTTGAAGCTAAGTATAAAAGGAATGAAGCGAGGCCATTCTAAGAAGTTAGAAAAGTAAGAGATTAAGAGAAATTTTCAGAAAGAGCTTACAGGAGCCTTTACTTAGCATTAAAACTTTTCTTTCAACTCCATTGTGCAAAAATGAAATCTGCATTCAAAGCCCAATCTCTGCAACAACTTAAGGGAGTCTGATATACTCTGTATTTATTTCGGCTGCAATTTAATTTTGTACAAATCAGCCTGTGTGAGAGACATTTTTATTATACAACGTTCTTTGTATAAGATAACAAGCAAATGATTTGTTGATCTTGGATGAGTTTGTTGGTTAGCTTGGAAATCAATATGTTTGTTGGTGAGCTTTGGAAACCAACGTGTATAAGTTTGTTGGTGAGCTTTGAAAACCAACATGTAAAAGTTTGTTGATGAGCTTTGGAAACCAACGTGTGTATAGTTTGTTGGTGAGCTTGTAAAACCAACTAGTAATTAGTGGAACCTGAATGTAGCGAGAAAGGCTGACTCAGAGAGAAGAGTAGGTACCGTATTGTGAGCCGAACCTCTATAAAAATACCTGTGTAATTATACCGCATGATTTATTTCTTATTTATTTCAGCACTTGATTTTCAAAAGCTCAATTCACCTCCCCCCTCCCTTGAGCTACCTTAGAATGGGACCAACATATATTTATAGAGAGAAATGATGTAGTTAGGAAAAACGAAGTGTCGACTAAATCAATGTGGTGTCCCTTTATTCGAAACAGGGTGTCTGCTTGCCACCGTTTGAAATTGACGTTAGATTTGGCAAGCCTATCATGGGCCCCAAATACAACAATTACATTAATAGATTTGAGGAACAATCAATGAAGTGTGACGTAAAGCGGTGTTCATATTATCAATAAATACTTATTTATCGGTGGCTCGGAAAAAAGATATTATCATTTTTATCGAAGATATTATTTTTTTTCCTAGAAATTTATCAAAAAAATAGAAAAATAAGGAAAATTTAAGAGATTTCAATGAAATTTTGTAAATTATGATAAACATAAATATACAATTTGAGCAAAAACTTAGATAAAAAAGCCACTATTGCATGAATACTGAAGTGCACATGAGAAATGCACATAGGTTGACAAAAGAAGAGTAAATCTTAGTTTTGCCTCTACTTCCCTTGTCACTCTTGTTAGTTGACACCTCAAAATTTCAGCCTAAAACATTAAATAAAGATAAATTTATTTTTCTCTTTCCCAACATATACAAATCTTCACAACATATGCATCCAAAAATTTCTAAAAAGACCCTAAACGTTCAAAAACCAATCAAGAAACATATTTACAAGTTTTAGGAGATAATTTTATTTTCCACAATTTTAAAAAAATAAATATTTAAAATTTTTAATAAATTCAAAAATATATAGGTAATTTTCTGGTTATACTTTTAATACTCATATACTAATCCCCATCTCCACTAATATTGCTGTGAATTAACACAGCCATATAAATTAATAATTTATTTCTTTAATAAATAATTATAATCAATATTAAAATGTAAAAAATTAAAAAATCTGTTTTCATATTATCTATACAAATCCATGTTTGAAACTGCTAAGTATATCGCATTTGTCATGATCTATACAGTGATTTTTGAAAGAAATAACGTTTTAAGGTTTTCCCCCAAAAATCGTAATTTAAAAAAATAAAAAATATTTTTTTTGCTTGAAATTAATGTTTTTCAACAAATCTAATGTTTATTTTCTGTTTTTTAATCAATAAACATTGGCTAATTTGGGAGAATGGAACGATTTGAGAATTTTCCCTAAATCTCTTGTACATCTTCAATCTCCTCAAATATGCAGATTTTGTTGTTTAATTTTGTTTAAATCAAATGCTATAATGCATTGCATGTTGTAAGTATGCGATTTCGAACAAAATAAACAAGAAAAATATCACAAAAATTGAATTTTCATACCTTGACAATCTTCTGACGTTTAGGTGGAAAAATCACCTTGTGATCTTCAAAACGCAGTTTTTCTCACACTAAATTGCAAATGGATTTTTTGTGGGTTTTGAAGGGGTTCCAAGACTTCACAACATCCGAATGGCCTCCGTCCCTTGTCTAAACCAGTGTTCGCAATTTCGCTAAAAAAAGAAATTTCGCTATTTTAAAAGGAGAAAATTTCACTAATTTCAAAGAAATTATCAAAAATGTCGCAGAACTATTTTGGCTAAAATATTAAAAATTTAAAAAAATGCAGAAAAATTAGAAAATCTTCCAAAAAGCTTCATAATAAATCATGATAAATTTAAATTCATATATAGAACCAAAAACATCACATTAAATGTCAACATATACGACATAAAGGAAACATAGCGATGTTGCAAAAGTAGACAAAGCAATTAAACATATGCATATAGTATGAAACATGTTATCACCATACCTCATCACCAAAAAGAAACTTGTGCAGGCTTATTAATTTCATTATCGCCATGGTCATCCTCCATTATTTTTAGTCAATAACTATAGAAACCACCCGGATATAAGTCGTACCATGCAGGGAGAGAAGATGAAGACGTTTCGGTTCCATTATTCAGATTGTATGGTATCTGGCCATAAGACTGTTGAGGATAATATTCAGAATCTCCTACATAAGAATGTTAAGATTCTTGAGAATAATCCCCAATATGATAATCATAAGGTGTATATCCACAACTAAACCCTTGCTCACTACTATTCATACCAATAGAGGTGGCAACCATACTATCCACCAAGTTATTATCCTCTGTAAGGCTACTTTCTTTTTTCTCGCATACTTCCTCTAATAAGATCTCACAAGAGGTCATGTATCATGATCTTCATTTTGCATAGCATGTTGGAAGTTAGCTTCTGCTGTGAATGGACTAAGAGGCCTTTGGCTACTTGAAGTGCCACCTATACCATCACTCCTATAATCACCACCACCACCGTCATTATCCTCCTCATTATCATCACTACCACCACCACTTTGTGTTCTTGAAGAAGACTTTGTGGTTGATTAAGTAGGGCTTTAAGATCTTATCAGTGGATCAAAGTCATCTACTGGGGTTCTCCTCTTCCAATATTCTTTGCACATTTACCCCTTGTTCATGAGCTATATTAGCAATAGTAGGTTCTGGCCCTCCATCTATAGTATCTAGATCATTGGACCTTAGCCACTCATATAAAGGGTTCTCTTTATCATCATCTTTCTCCAAGTGAGTGTAATGCCCTATTATCATTAAGTCCAATGGATCTGCAAGACAACTTTCTTCAAATTGAATCAATCATTCCCAAAGTCACATATTATAATGATGGAATATCAAATCTTGGAGCCTCTTATATCCTAACCTGTTTCTTTTGCATGTATGAATCAAGAAAAACGTACTCCAGTTACGCTCGCATGGGGAAGAAGATACTGTCTGATTCAATAATATACATGCCAATAGTCTCAGATTTGGTGTTTCTGTCTCATAACAATTCCACTCTTCACCTATGAAAGAAAATTTGGATTTATTTATAATTTAAAATAAAAAAGGAGACAACATATTATTAAATCACTATCCGTTACTTACATGACATTGTTTTACTTTTTGAATGGATTGCTACATTCATCCCAAATAACCCCTTGGCATCTTGAAAATACATCAATTATAGCATTGAAGAAAGTAAATATTTTCAATATGCAATTCTTAATCAACAAACTATCCTTGAAATGATATAGGTATTTTAAGTTGTATATAATTACCTCACTTACGAGATCCCTAGCATTGGGATTGTTGGGAAAAGGCTTTTCAAACACTTTGAAAACCGAGGTGTCAAGCTGGGCATCTTGACTTAAATGCCGCTTATACTGATACTTGGGATTTAAGTAATAAGCTGCAAAGATTTGAATTTGAGTTAATGTAAATAGAGAAATTCTATACATATTCAATGAAACTGGACTTATTAAATGACACTCACCAGCAGCATGTAGGGGATGACTTAGCATGCCCTCCTAGCGAGCTTCTATAATCTACAATACCCAATCTACACCCTCGGGGTTGTTCTCCTTGAGTGCTTGCATCATAAAACGAATGGACTCATACATGGAACCCATGGATGGATGTGTCATTATCCACTGTCCTCAGAACTCGGTAGATAAGTTCTAGTATGCCCAATACCCATCTCACACGATCACAAAATATAGTTGTCATAATACTATCCATTGTTCTCTTCCCCTCTGCCGGCTTTTTATATTTTGAGGCCCGCCATTCGTCCGAGTTAAAAGTTGTGGTGAGGGCTTGATGAGCCTTATACAAACTTTCTAGTGCAATATAATTTATAGCAAATCTTGTCTTTCCAAGACGATTAATCTCTCTATCATATCCAGATATCGTGTGAAACATATAAAGAACCCAACTGTTATTGTATATAAACTTGGTCATCGTACGTGCGTTTTTTATTGTTTTTGCACTGCTGGACGACGACCAATATCTTCTAGCATTAGATCAATACAATGTGCATTATAATGGGTCCAATATAAATAGTGTTTTCCAAGCTTTTTTATAAGCACTCCCACAGTCATTGACAATCTGCACTATATGATCTACACCAACCCATTTAATCATTTTCTCTAATTCCTGTTTGATGTAATGGGCATCCTTTACATATGCTGACTTTATGAATGCTGATATTCCTCTGCAGTATACCATAAAATTTATTATGGATATTTTTGTTGAGCTTGTCCATACATCACACATAATGGTAACCTCATAAGTATCCCAATGATGCTTTTGACTATTAATCCAGTTATTTATCTCTCGCACCTCTTCCTTCAAATACTTTCCATAAATTTCCCTTCCTATTGGGGGTTTTACATGTTCCCCCTTTCTCTGAGCAACAACTACAAAGTTCTTAAATGCCACTGTATCTGCCATATGTGTTGGAATTGCATTATAGAAAAAAAACTTTGATCCAAACTTGCCAAGCTAGCCAACACTGTCCCTTCCCTTATTGAAAATTTCCTTTATTTTCTTCTGTACTCCACCCACTTGCCCATATAATTTGGGTTAAGCCATTTTCACACTCTTGCTACGTCCAAAATATCCAATAATTCCACCCCTTCACCACCCCCACTACCTCCACTACCCCCACTACCACCACTAACCTCCCTAACAAACCCATGGAATGTTGGCTTGTTCCTCTCTAATCTATTCATTGCTCTGCTTCCCATTGCTTCGCTCTAGAAGTATTTATAGCTTTTCTTATATCACGATCGTCTTCCTCCCAACCCTCTTCATCATCAACATCCACTACATATGGACATCCATATAATTTTTCAGAAATATTTCTCTCATTTTCCTTCCTTGATTCTCTATAACTCATTCCAATAACTAAAACTCTTTTCATCATCTTTCTCACATCGGGGGGTACCTTGGGACAATTCTTCACATTTTTATACCCATCCAGCCAAGTGCTCATTCAATTGAGTAATGCCACTAGACTTCATTTGTTGACCACAATAATTATATTCTGCTCTATTTAAGTACCCTTCCTATGGCTTCCCATGATCCCAAACCATATCTTGCGATTTTGTTTTGCTATTTTTTCCAGAATAAAAAATATTATGCCTGAAATAAAAACATTGACAAATATTATAAATCCATTATTTATTTCTAAATTACAAACAATCATTATTATAAGTTATTTAAGTAAATAAAATGGTTGAAATATATTTTATGTTATAAAAAATGAGTAACGATTTTTTGGGAGATAAATTATGTAAAAAAGACTCAAATAAAAATTTAAAAACTAAAACTCTATCCCCAAACTTTATGTACCAAAATATAAGGCCAATTGATAATTGTATTAAATACTATTAAAGTTAAAAAATTATTGAAAAATATTTATTTACAAAATTATATGAAGAAAAAAATATAAATATTATACATTTTCAAGCCTCTAAAAATATCCAAACCATTCCACATATTTTTTGCAATCAAAATATGATATTTATAGCAAACTCCACCAAATAGCATCATATTATAACATTAAGCATGATGAATACATAACATGTTATTTTACATGTTGCGAATATAATATACTTTCAACACATTGAATAACTCCAATGTATCTCGTGATTCAAACAAAACACTTGACCCAGTACAAAACACAACCAATCCTAAGATAGATTCAATTTCTTCAATTCATCAAATATCTTCGATATCGCAGCCTCTTTCTTCATTATCTCAATCTCCCTTTTTGAAAGATCTACTTCCTTCTTCAACATTGACACTTCATTGCAGCCTGTACATACATGTCTATTTAAACCCGTTGTTGTGGCTCTCCCTTCATTAAGAATCTTATGGTTGTCTTCACTTGAACTTCCACTCTCATCATTTTCCACGTATGCATTCTGGGTACAATACATATCACATCAAGCAATGAACCTGCAGTCATACTTACCATGTAAATTATTTTAACTTTGTTAATTTCATTAAATATATAAATGAAAAAAGTTCTTCTCTAGTAAAAGCAATTTGAGTCTCACCCAAAAAGGACAACAGTAAAACCATTGTTGAGGATTTTTTTTCGTGCCAGACTGCAACATCAAACAGAGTCCTCAACCACATTGGTATGTAATTGGTGGATAATAAGGCGTTGATCTTGCT
Organism: Pouteria campechiana; assembly: GCA_036873735.1. Lineage (NCBI taxonomy): Eukaryota > Viridiplantae > Streptophyta > Magnoliopsida > Ericales > Sapotaceae > Pouteria > Pouteria campechiana. Next base: position 33,184 of record JAYJMB010036134.1, read on the forward strand.
GACATATCTCTATTTACATTTTTAGAACAATCATTATTTAGTAAAAAATACATAATCATATAGGGCAATGCAAGTTCCCTTACCAAGTAATGGGGAAAAACGTTGGGACGAAGCGGAGCCGTTCACCAGGAGAAGGGTGCAGTAGGGAGAAGAGGAGGGGGCTGCAGGTTGAAGAAGAAGGGGAGCAGCAGGGGGAAGAGGGGACGACGGAGCCGTTCGCCAGGAAAGCCGCAGGTTGCAAAATAGGAGAGGAGGGGCGGTTGGAGCCACTCGTTTGCCGGAGAAGGAAGGGGAAGGCAACCACAGGGGGGAGGAAGATGGGTTGGAAAGAGAGAGGGTTAGGGTTTTGGGAGGGGCTTCTTCTCCACATACGCAACTCGTGTGGTGGGGTAGCTGAAATGTGGTGATGGATTTGAAATTGAAGGGAAAACAAGGGGATGGATTTGGAAATAACCCTAAAAAACATAAACCCTCAATACATTGTAAATGTTTCATAGTACACATTTCCTACAACATCAAACCATGGTTTTGAATATCGGTATCAAGAGAAGTATCAGTTCCCTGAAAAACTAAAACAATACTAGTGTATTGTATTTTATCCCTGAACGACCATAGTCAGTTATTTTTAAGCCAAAAAATTTTGAAAAAAATATCCAAAAAACCCATAGAATTGAGAAAAGAAAGAATATATTGTTATTTTATATTCGCAAATATAAATAATGATCTATTAGTTCATTATTTGTAAGCTAGTTATTTATGTGTCAAATTATCAAATTTAAATGAAAAATTCAAAAAATTAAAAAGCATGAGCATTAATAAAGCAATCAGAAATATTCAACATCACATGTTAAAATAGTTGATGATTTAAACAGAAGTAAATATTTTAAATGAATTGTCATTTTACCTTATCACCATCAAAATGAGTGTATAGCAAGTTCGTCATCATTGTCATAGACATTGTTGTTGTTGTTGGATCTGTATTGCCCATATCTTTATCCGTATTGTGGTGGTGGATAGCTAAAAAAATAATTATATGAGTTAGGCCTAGCTGAAGGTGGTTGTGGTTGTGGCGAAAATTGTCCATTATATTGTCGACATGCATTAGGATAACTTATTGGCTATGGAGATTATGCTTGTATTCTTGGTGGTTGCTCATCTTCTTGTTGTATCATTGGACTCTTTCCATGATCTCATCTACTATGTTCTGATTATGAAAATTGAGGATATGTACTTGGCACTACAGTTTCACTTGTGCTTCTTACTACTAGTTCTCTACTTTCAGGTCCACTACTATCATTATCATTAACACCATTATTTGTCCTACTCTCACTCTAATGTTCAGAGCTTCAATATTTTTTTTTTGTATGACTTTGTGTTGCTCTTCTAATGAGCTCTAGGTAGTTTTCCTCGTAGATTTTCCATATCTTCTTTGTTCTAACCATCAGAGGAGCGGATTGTCTTTAGTCTCAACTCTTAACAAAGATATAATCCAAGTTTATTGGATGATAGGACTCCTGATAAGCTTGACTTTTAGCTTTTTACATATTCCTCAGGCGTAGTCTAATATTGTAATTAATGAAAACATTACTTTCCGCTTTCTATTGCTTCATTCTATTATGTTGCTTGGAATAAATTAGCACAAATGTACTCTAATTTCTTTCACAATTAGTTGAAGATGTAGTTTGGCTGAAAATCCTTATAGCAATTCTTTTAAGATGCAACACACTTTCTCCTTGATTCACCCACCATTAAGCTATAATTATCAAATTTACATGATATTAGTTTAGTGAACAAATTTACATTTAGAATCACAAATCATCAAAAAAATTTAGCTAGTTTAGATCCACGTATAGTTGCTCATGCAGATTCTTCTTCAAAACTTCCATTCCAAGTTCATATCTTTAAACCTGTATTACATTATGGAATTAAATTTCATGTAACAAATTAATAATAAATATTATAAAAAAAATAAAACTAATAAGTAGATATTGTTTATAATATTCAACAAATTATTTCATTAGTTGCTTGAATTTACTGTTTAAAATTTGGCTTTAATAGCTTGATAACATCTTTTAATCTTACACTAATTTTGTCAGCCTCTTCATATGCATTGGAATATTGAAGTATTGGATGTAATAAATAACCAACACATACAAATGTATTAAGCAAAAAATTAATAAATAAATGATCTAAACTAAATGATTAAATCATATATTTTCATAAAAGAAATAATCAGCTTATAAACTTTTACCTGCAACCTGGAGTTCATGATGAAGTTGAGTATTTCAGTGCTTACCAATTAGCTTCCAATAATCTTTATAACATTTCCAATTTTTTCGTGCAGAGTTTTTTTCCATCCATTGCTTCATAAATAAATCTCATTGTAGGCTTTTATCACTTTCAACAAGTTTAAGAACCTTAATTAAAGGTTCTATAGCCTTCACAATCTCTTGAATTTTCCCCCAATATACATTCTCTCTTATAATTCCATACATTTTTATAGAAGGGCCCCTTAAAAGCCTTTCATACCAGATTTGATTCATTATCGAGAGAAAATCATAAGGCTTCATTTGGCCGAGCTGTGAGATTTAAGCACTTTTCGAAAGTGTTGTTGCAGAAGTACGTTTAGAAGAAGCACTAATTTGTAGATTCCACATAAACGTGGAAAATGGGTTTTTACAGCGAGAAAAAAGCGTGGCAAGGAACGCACGGCCAAATTGACCCCCCTACAAAAACGCATTTGTACCTCCAAAAGCACTTTAACACCCCTACAACGCATGACCAAACGAAGCCTAAGTGCTCTTCTCTGTGTATACAGACTCCCCAAAGCTGAAAAATTAGTTACAAAATGAGTTGCCCTGGGTCTCAATAATTCCGGTCCATTTTTAAATTTTTTTTACTAGTACAATAACCCAATTATGATTATAAATAAAAGTGGTAATTACCTTTGCTTTTTTTTATTATTATTGCTACATTTTTCTGTCAAATATCTTCACAAATCAGATTAACGCAATGAGTTGCACAAGGTGACCAATTGGTTCCTCTTTTTCATGAGCAATCTTCCTATTGCCTTATACCTTCATTTTTGGTGATAGTTTAAACAATGTTACTTTCATCAATTTTATCAACCATCTTGTCCATCAATCTAAAGATATATGATGCATTTTCATTTGGTTAGATGTATCACTTGCCTTCAAGAACAATTCTTTTTGTTCTTCCAAGATTATCAAGGATATTTTTATTCCCAATTTATTTCAACTTCTTTTGTTGAGGATCTGCTTTTCTAAAAAGCTATTTATCACCAATTGGTGCTCATGGTTTCAATAAGTTCACTTTCTTCATCAATGTTTATGTAAGTTGTGGCCTTTTGGAATGTTCCACATTGTTTTCTTGAACTAGAAGCATGATGAATGCTTTAAGTATTCCTCTATTACTACTGCAATTGCCACTACTACAACCAACTTTATGAACTGATTGACTCTTGGAAAACATTTATGTACAAAACTCATCTTCTCGAGCAGTTTGTAGACTTTTTCTTCTCACCATCATCATTTTTTTTTATCATTGTTATCATCATCATAAGGCATTTGAGATGAGCCAGATACTTTTTCTCGACATGCATCTAATGTTACCTTCTTTTCCTTTTCTCTCATTATTGCTTTCACCTTTATGTCTTGCAAGTTAGCCATCATCAACAATTTTCTTTAGGAACCCATATACAAGAAGCAACATTTTTTAAATCCGAATTTTTAAAAAGTATATAATAAATTAATGAAAAACATTTTATAAAATTTACAGCATAAAAAATGTTTTTGTAAAACATATAAGACATGTAAAAAAAAGTCAAAATAAAAAAAAAAGAATAAGAACATTTAAAAATAAAAATCTCAAATTATTTAGATTTAGGTTGATTGGGGTTTCCAACTTCAAATCACAGCTTAATATGCAGTTTCAATGGACTTAAATGAGTAAATCTTACTTGTTTTGGATTTTTCCCAAAAATCCTACGTCGGCTTTGATATCTCCTGTCCCTTCAAATTTTTACTTTTTCCACAGTTCGATTCTGCCACTAGGTTGGAAATGCCATCTCTTTGCTCCAACAAAGCTAAATCTTCAAGAAAAACAGGATTAAAGTGGCTAAAATCCCTATTTTTTGTACCCCAAAACTCACCCGAAGCTTCAAAAACACCTCAAATGCTTTAAGGAACCACTATCTTCCCAAATAGCTGTAGAGTTTTCAAAAATGTGTTTCTCAAGGGCTGGGAGAGAAATTGGAAAGTGGTTTTATTGGGAAACAAAACCCCATTGTCGATTTTTTCAAATGCTCAATACTAGGCCAATACAGCCTATACTGGCCCATTTGGCCGATACAGCCTAGTATTTTGATGGCTAACCGAAACACGCTTATATAGGGTATAGGAATCAGCCAACATGGATCTAATACAACCATATCAGCTATATCGTATCTGTTTTTTAAAATTATGCATGAAACACATATCATGTTCATGTGCCCATTTGTATACAAACGAAACCTCTCTAAAATTTTCATAGTGATGGAGGACACAATAGGAGCAATTAGGCCAATGCATAAGAATTAAGATTTATTTATTTTTTCATATTTTAGGGATATTTATTTGAAATTTTTTTCTTATTTAATTATTTAATTTGGGATTTGATATATGCATCAAGTGGTCTGAATATTGATCAACTTGATGGAAGGGTTAATCAAATATTTTATTTATTTTATTTAAGATTTTTATGGATACATTCAAATTAAGGTTTTCTTTTGTGTGGAAATTTTCTATAAATGGGATGAAATGTATTGGAGTTTATAGTTTTTGATGAATCGGAAAGTTATGAGTTTTTTTATGTCTTATATCTCAATGTCTTCCCCTTTTTTGACCTTTTTCCCCTATTGCTTTCTTCTCTTCCTTTCCCTTGTAGAGAGGGTCTACCTTTCTTCTAGAGTATCTTTCCCTTTTCATTTGATCAGAGCTTTTCTGTTAATCATCAATTTGGTATCAAAACCAGCACCCAAGTCCCAATTAGAGCAGAAGGCCAATTTCAGTTGAAAGTTGGTACCCCAACAGTTTGTGGCCCCAAGCCCCAACACAATGCAAGATGTTCACTTGTGGAAGAAAGGCTTCCATCTTCATTCTCTGCTGTTGTTCTACTCTATTCGAACATTTTCCACCACCATCATTGTGCATCCGTTAGAATCATCCAGAAATGTTGTCCAAATGCTACTATTCATTGCCTCTGTCCACACACAGATCATCTTCCACTGCAGTACGCTTCCTTTTCTCCATGATTCAAGAACAAATGCCATCTTCTCAACTTCAGATACAGCTACCCAAGAGCACAGGCCTCTCCAAGAACAGAGATCAGAGGGGAAAGACAGGATGCATATTGTAAATCCTAATAAAATCTATCAAATTTATGGTGTCCACAAAATCCAAAATTATAAATAAGCTCTAATGAAAAATTTGTAATATAATACCAAGGAAAGAAATTTACAATAAAACCTTAATTAGTTATTGTGTGCCCTCATTGCGTTGCACATCAGATTCATACATATATCTTTTTTCTCATAACTTCATTACATGAATATTGGGAAGCCTTTTTCCCTTTGAGGATGCATTTGTCTCTGGTTTTATTCAATCATCTGGAATTTCTCCTTTCCCGCTGAGCTTAACTTCGTACTTATTTGGAGTTTTTACAGGATAGGTCCTTAAGAGAAAGGGTGAGAGCTTCAAGAGACCATGCTCAACAGCCAGAAAGCTTAAGACAGCAGTGGCAAAAATATAATCACTGTACTGAAGGGAGTGGGAATTTGGGTCATCCTGAGAGCGATTTTAGCAAGCAACTTTCGGCTGCTAGAGAATTTCTCCTAGGCCTTGACAATGATCCCATCTCACCAAACTCAACTGAACTGCTTCAAGACGTTGACAAATCTAATTATTCTACAGATTCCTCCAGGAAATGTACTGTTGAGGTTGATTCTGGTGTGGTGATGCTCAGAAAGAAAAATAGCTTTGATTGGGTGGATTCTCAAAATGTGTCAATCGGTAGACACAACTATCCTACTGACTATGAGGCATGGTTGAATCAAGAACATCATTTTGAAACACCTCTTACTATAGATTCTAGTATTACTATTGCACAAATACAGAAGTTCAGCATTCGTGAAATTTCGCCAGATTGGGCATATTCTGATGAAGACACAAAGGTACTTTCCATGAAGATGTGCACAAACTCTTATCAACAGTTTCTTTATGAAGCGCTAACAAAAGTTTCTAGAGAATTTCAAATTAGTTTCTTGAAATGACACATTTCTACTTATGTTTCATCTGCTCTAATGCTTTGGTCTAGGCATGTTGTTTTGTGTGAATTTCACCATCTTGTGTATACATCACATATATGTTTCTATTGTTCCTTAAATCTTGTTGTTTAAAGTAGTTTTTTTATTCTGAATGTTTATTTACAATTATCTTAATATATCATCAAGTTTCATTAAAAAATCTTAATTTTTATTTTGTAATTTTTCTAATTTACTGATGAGTTTTCTAATAAAAAAAGATATTATATCTGATGAAAATGATAATATCTCAGACATAATCAATAGATTGGAGATAATAGCAATAATTTTGTTGATATTACTGATAAAACTTGGAAACCCATGATATTATCATTTCCCAAGTCGATAATATATTTTGAAGGCCCTGAAATGCTATTATCAATGATATTATTATTGATAATATCGATTTTTCTATCACTAGTTGCATATAAACAGAAGTCCTATATTTATCAACTACAATACAGCTTGCTATAAGCAAGATGTTCTCATTTCTAAGGTACAAACTGATACCTTGCGAAAGTTTTATAGTTGATCCAGAACCATTTTCTTTGAGACCTAAGATATGTCTGTTGGCAAGGTTAAGTCAGACATTTCCTAACCTCGAAAACATCAATGTCTTTGATATCCTGGTTTTCTTATACTACTATGAAAACAACGCTTATGTTTGACATTGCGAAACATAGAAAAATACAATGTGGATCACATTTTAGTTATTACACATGTATTTGGACACATTTGGATGCACCACACATGTATGCTCGCAATCTAGGATAAAACATAAGATGGGTCATTAAATCCCATAGTGGAAGCAGACTCCAATTGCATGGCTTTCAATTCATTGGGGGGCTGCAACATGCAACTCTGATGGCAAGCCAGCATATCTGATGCACGCTGCAGCTTGAGTGGGGATTATTTGATACACATGACTTAAGAATTTCAGCATGAACTGTCTTATCAATTCCACAACTTTTTTCATGTTAGGTCTTGAACAGTTTGCTACTCTTTTATCTGGAATTTGTGGATCTAAAGTTTGCATGGTAATGTATGAATAAAATGCTTTATTTGATTTATTGTCTTTTACTAGTGTGAATACCCTTTTGTGTGTTTAGTGTTCAGAGAGAAGATTGCATATCTTAGCATCTTATTAGTTCAATTCCAACTAGAAAGCATGGAATTGACACTGCAGATTTGGATGCTGCTATGCTCTGTAATAGTGCTGCTATTTTGCTTATTTCTGATTTAATGTGTAGTAATCAGTTTGACTGGGCATCCAGAATCTCTTGCAATGTAAAACGTCTTCCAGCCTTTTCCCTCTGTCTCTCCTTTGTGCACCAATTAGAAGACAAGGATGAGAATTACTGAGCAAATTGAAGGAAAAAATTACCACTATGTAGGATAATCATCAATGATGGCTCTCTTACACGTGCACACACAGCCAAGCTACCACCGCTGCCACTGGGAGACTCGATGAGAATTACTGAGCAGGTGAAAGAAAAAATTACCACCTAGTTAAGGAATCCGCATCAATGATTACCACTTAGTGAAGGAAGTTCTGGCATAACTAGACATTGGCCATGACATTTCCCCCTACTATGAATGATTCGCCAATCTCCAAAGGTAGTTAACTTCACAGTAGTTTTGGGCCTCAATGTCTATAGGAGCACCACCCAGGCCTTAGGCTTTTGCATTTGCTTCATGCAAGGCTCTTATCTGTGTATGATTGGATTCAGTGGTGCTGACGGAACAATCAAAATACTGTGATAGGGCATATTCCAAAATAATTGTTGAGATGGTCTTTGGATTTTTGACATTCCATTATACTAAATTTTGACTACTTCCAAGGAGAACATGCATGCTTCGTTTTGTATTGGAATCTTAAAATGCAAGACCAATGAATGCAGGTTATCATTACTGGAGACTTCCTATGTGATTCTTCAGAATATCAATGGGCGTGTATGTTTGGTGATGTTGAAGTTCCTGCGGAAGTCATTCAATCTGGTGTCCTTCGTTGCCTGGCTCCGCAACATGCTGCTGGGAAGGTCACTTTATGCATCACATTTGGGAATAGGGAATCCTGCAGTGAGATGAGAGAATTTGAATATCATTCTAAGGCAAAGATGACCAGGTCAAGCAGCAACACAGAGGAAACTGATGCATCTAATAAAAGTGTGGAACGACTGCTGTTGCTTGTTAGATTTTCTGAGTTACTTTTATCTGTTCAAAATGAAGGTATTGTTGATTTCAAAACTGAGCAGTTGGGAAAATCAAAAATCGCAGATAATAAATGGCGAAAAATTATTGAAGCAACGAGTATTTTGGATTGGGTTTTGCAAGAATTTTTAAAAGATAAGTTGCAGCAATGGCTATCATCCAAATGCCATGCAGGTGAAACAAAAGGCTGTTCTTTTTCGAAGAAAGAACAGGGCATAATTCACATGATTGCTGGCTTGGGCTATGATTGGGCATTAAATTCAGTACTCAACTGTGGTGTTGGTATCAATTTTCGGGATGTAAATGGGTGGACGGCGCTTCATTGGGCTGCTTGTTTTGGAAGGTAATGAATTTTGTTTTGTGCTGTGTGAAAATTTTTGACTGATGAACCTCAGGCCACCAGTTTGATAACATGATTTTGAGTATGTGAGCAGCCACCTTGTGCCCTGAGAAGAAACCAAATTTAGTACTATCTCAGTGTCTCCAGCTTAGCCCTCCTGGGACCCAACATATGAGGGACTTGCACCTGCTTACAGAATTTTTTGTAAGAGCTGTGAAAAGGAGATTTGGCAAGGCCTATTGTTTGTTTGCTATGATTGTACTGGTGATGGCAATGATTTGTAAATGCTATAAATGAGAGAGACATTGATTGCCACTAGCAAGAATAGAATTTCAAAACCTGCTCCCATTTTCATGGTTAAATGAAGACAAGTCCCAAGCAATGCCTTTTGTTTGTGTTGTTCACTTGGTGGTCGGACTCGTCTGGATTTCAGGCTTAATTTACCCCTCATGGCACTAGATGATAAATGGCTTATATCTTGCACACATGATATACATTGATAATTTTTTGACTATCCTCTTGAAGCTATTTTACATATATCTTTATTTTGGTTTCGTGCCATGTATTTCTCAGAAGTAATGGCTGTCTCCCACTTGACAGGGAAAAGATGGTTGCTGCACTTATAGCTGCTGGTGCATCAGCTGGGGCAGTAACAGATCCCAGTGCACAAGACCCTGTTGGTAAAACCCCTGCTTCCATTGCTGCCTCCAGTGGTCACAAAGGGCTTGCAGGTTATTTGTCAGAGGTGGCACTTACAAGCCATCTTTCATCACTAGTATTAGAAGAAAGCGAGATTTCTAAAGGGTCTGCTGCTGTGGAGGCTGAAAGAACAGTGGAGACTGTTGCTGACAGGAGTATACAGATGCCTAGCGGCGCAATTGAGGATCATCTTTCACTCAAGGATTCCTTAGCTGCAGTTCGAAATGCTGCACAAGCTGCAGCTCGTATACAAGCAGCCTTCCATGCCCATTCTTTCAGGAAGCGGCAACAGAAGGTGGCTGCAATTCCTGATGAGTATGGTATGACACCAAGTGATATTCATGGACTTTCAGCTGCATCAAAGTTTCTCAACCTTCATGATCACAAGTTGAATACAGCAGCTTTGTCTATCCAAAAGAAATATCGGGGATGGAAAGGCCGCAAAGATTTCCTAACATTGCGTCAAAATATAGTGAAGATACAGGTAACTTGACTAATAAAGTATTGAAAAAGCATACATCATTGTTGACAATTTACACAGTTGTGCATGCATAACCGTGAGCAACGAGATGATTTTGCAGAGAGTCCCATGCATGAGGATCCATTGTCGGTGATAAAAGAGTGTTGATCTGACACATACTTTCATTCCACGAAATCTTATAATCAGAACTCTAAAAACTCAAATGGGGACCATTGGATTGAGAATCTTGAATAGTTCTTTGGAATCGTGGTCTGAGTGAAGCCTAAGTTCTTGCTTGTTCTTTTGTAGGCCCATTTCCGAGGCCATCAGGTGAGGAAGAAGTATAAGGAAGTGTTGTGGACAGTTGGTGTTCTAGAGAAGGTTGTGCTAAGATGGCGTCGGAAAGGAGTTGGTTTACGAGGATTCCGGGCTGAATCTGAGCCCATCGATGAAGGCGATGATGATGACATTCTCAACATCTTTCGGAAGCAGAAAGTGGATGCATTTGTTGATGAAGCCATGTCCAGGGTGCTTTCTGTGGTTGATTCTCCCAGGGCACGGCAGCAATACCGACGCATGCTTGAAAGCTACCAGGAAGTTAAGGTAATAACCAATAATTCATGATGAATCTACTGAATCATGAAGAATGGAATCTGACTTAATTTGCTAATGTCCAGATTAAATGGTGCTTGGGCCCTGGTCCGTTCTCTGAATTTTGTGATAAAAAATATATATATCGGTAATCTGAACTGTTGGTTGTTGACCTAGAAACGGATTGGAGGACAAATAAAACTCCTGTTACTAGCCAAAGTTAGGTCCAACAAGATGAAAGGATCGTCTGATTAGACCCAACCCAATGAGAAAAGGAGGTCACTGACCCCATTGTCCACCTGCCCTTTTTAAGAGTGGGCATACCATATAAGGTATTTGTTATCTGTTCTTTCCCTGACTTCACAATTTTGCAGCCAAATTCCTGTTTCCTGTGGTAGAGAACTTGGGTCTTCAAAAAACTCTCTATAGATGTAAAATTACAACTTGGACAATTATGTCTTTTTAAGGTGTTCTTGGGGCATATTCCCATAACTCTAATGCATTTGAGAAGGTACTGCACAGGCCGTCAGATTTATCTAGTGATAACCTCTCTCTCTCTCTCTCATATTGTTGCTTAGTTCAGCAACTGCACCATGATCAAGCTGTGGTACCTTGCCCTGTATATTTTAAGTGAACACTGGGTGAAACTGTAGCTTGGAACTTTTCCAAAAAGCCCTTTAGCCTATTACCATAGATCTTATTAGGGTGGGTGTGCCCTAGGTCAAGGAATGCTAATCTAATGTAGTGTTTGCTGTATGGGTAATTAAAGATATATCAGTGGTCCTAGAAGAATAAGACTTTAACATAAGAGACTCATATATGCAAATAACAACCCTAAAAAGTTTAGTGTGATTTTAATATAAGAATTAAGTCTATATTAATATAAACATACATAAACAATAGATACAAAATAGATACTAGTTTCTAATAATATGAAAGTTATCACAGTTATTTGAGAAGAAATAACAGAAGAGATCTCAAAATGGAGCTTCAAGTGATATTTTGTAAAAAGTGATAATATCTCTGATGTTATTGTTAAAGTAGAGATAATATCAATATTATTGATAAATTGGAGACATTGTTAATAATATCTTTGATATTTATCAAAAAAATTTGAAATAAATGAAAATATTGGTTTTTTATAAGATAATTTATTGGCCACCACCCCAAAATATAAGAATTTTGCATCTTTTATACAGGTAATGTCTCTATATTTTCAAGGCAAAGTTCACTGTTCCCATCTCCAAATCATGTGCAAGATAGTTTGACTCATAAGGTTTCAACTACCTTGGCACATAAGTTATCAGTCTTCCACTCTACATCAAAATTCACCCCAACCACAAATCTTTCCCTACTTGACGAAACTGTGAGCATACGCGTCATTGCTGATTATTTGTTTAACTCTTGGAAGCCCTGGATTACATTCTTTTTATTCATGGATATTTTGTCTTCTTCTAAGTTAAATCCATCAAAGGCATTGTTATATGAGAGAAGCCTTCCATAAACCTTCAGTAATAACATATTGTTGCTTCAACATTCTTAGGATCTACCGAAACACCCTTTGTGGATACTACATGCCCCAAAAACAACATATTGGACAACTAGAATTCGCACTTTTGAAAATACCATATGACTTCTTCTCTTGCGGAGTTTGCAACACTATCTTTAAGTGTTGTACATGCTTCTCTCTGTTCAAATAAGTAAATCAGGATATCATCTATAAATACTATAAACTGGTCTAGATACAATCCAAACACCAAACACCCCCTATTCATTAAGTCCAGAATGTCGTTGGTGCATTCGTCAGCCGAAATGGCCTGAATAAAAAATCATTATGACTGTACTTGTTCTGGAAAGCACTCTTTACCACATATCTTTATGATTTTCAGTTGAGGATTCCTTAACTACCAGTCTATCTTAGAGAATATATGTGCTTCTTTCAACTAGTCAAACAAGTCATCTATTCCGGGCAACAGGTGCTCTTTTCAATGGTGACCTAGTTCAATTCTTTGTAGTTTATGCACAACAGCTTAATTACCGTCTTTCTTATTGACAAACAGAACAAAGGCTGATCAACCCGTTATCTACTAGCTCCTATAACTGCTCCCCCAACTTCATCTTTATTGGAGTCATTCTCGGAACCAGATCGTTCGTTCTCCCAGTCCAGTGGTTTTAACCAACAACTCCCCTGTGATGATATCATATTCTGTCACTACAGGAATGTCCACTAATCTTGCTTCTGTTGGCTGCGAAGCTAGGACTGCTGCTAAGGAACCTTTGAACCCTTTCCTTAACATTCTACTTGCTTTATCGTAAGGTTGAAATAAGCCTTGGTATGAGAAATCCTCTACTCCCTTGAAAGTTGAAACACAACTGCTGGCTGCTCTTTAAACTTGATGGTTGCACCCTACTTGATTAGTCAATCCATGTCCAAAATCACATCAAAGTCTCTCATATCTAGAAAGATTAAATCTGTTAATATCACAATTTTTCCCGCTTTAATAGGTTAAGACTTGCACACCCTATTATTGCTAACCACATTTCCCACTAGAGTTTCTACATTCAACTCAACATCTGTAAGTTCTCAAGGTAAACCATTGTCTTTAAGAAATTCTTCTACTAGAAAGGAGTGAGTGGCTCTTGAATCAGATAACACCCAAGCAAAAGTATCTAAAACAAGAAACATACCTGTCATCACAGCTTCCGCTACTTGAGCTTCCTGTAGGGTGAGGGTTATAAACATGAGGTTGCGCTCTTTTCCTCTACTTCTCTTCTCTATTCTGCTTCCCCATTGGGGCCCTCTGCATCTGCAGCCTTCAGTTCTAATTCTGACCTTGTCATTGAGGAGATGCCTGAACAACTACCATTCCTTCAGCTCTTAGGCACTGATGTGCCTTATTGTTCTTTTGCCCACAAATGTAACACACCAGAGTCTCTTTGCACTCAACAGCTCTATGTCCTTGTTTTACCAATACATGCCTCATAAGGGCCGATGTCTTGACAACCCACTTTAGCTATGTAGGCCCAGCGATAGCCCTCTTCCTGCTTTGAAACAGCTTCTTCACTTATTTACCAGTAATTTTAATGTGGCCTCCTTTCCGCTAACCTATTATTTTAATTTGGCCATTAGGTTGCCTTGTTTGCAAGTCAAACCCGTGCCTTAGAAGTTAGTTTTCAAACTCTAATAACATTTGATACAAAAAATTTCAAGTCCATTCATGTCCCAGAAATCCCTTTAATATATCCCTAATCCGGTCTCCCCCTCCCCCACCACCACCCACCCCCCCCCCCCAAAAAAAAACACGCCATCACACTTCATTTTTACTCATAAATCTCACTCCCTACTTGCCACTCTCCCCACTTTCATTCTCGTTGATACTTCTTTCTAGCTTTTCCATACTTTGTCACAGAAATTATAAACAAATTAGCAGTAGGAAACCACTGTTAAGATGAGGCGTTACACTTTCCTTTTCCATCTTCACCATTTTTCTTCTCCTTAGAAGTATTGAATCACACTTAGTGTACTTTTAATTTCAAAACAGTCCTGGAGGAACTTCTGTTGAATCCTTTATGTGGGCCTCAAAAGCATTATCCTTCATGATTTAAGTGCCATGCAAGACATCAAAGAAGTCCTTGATTCTTCTAGTGAGAGACACCAAAGGAGTAGATCAATAAAAAGCTAGCCCTTGTTTCTAAGTCTAACAACCAAGCATGGCCATCCTAGAAGCACATATCTCATTGATTTTCATGCATCTACTTGATTTAGTAAGCCTGATCTAATGAGTGGCTTAGATTATGCATTAGGCCCAACAAAATTTTGAAGGTTACTACTCGAGGGCTTAAAGGAGAAAATTTTGTCTGAAGATCCAAGACTGAATTTTTTGGCTTGGTTTTTCTGGAAACAACTTCCCAAGCCTATTTTATGTTCGAAGTAAAACAAATATTAGTCAATATCCCTTGAAAGAAAAAGGAAAAGAGAATTAATCAATTGGATACAAATGACCTACTGAATAGCCTGTTACAAGTTTAAGAGCATGATTGGGTTACTAAGGTTATTTGAAGGGACATTCTAAACAGGCCTGTAATGACAGATGGGAAACAAATTTGTAAGGAATTGTGCAAATTTCACAAAATTAGAACTAGCCCATACTGTTGACGGGCCCAAATTTAGCAAAATTTCTCAGGTCGTATTAGCATTAGTTTGTGTTCATAAGTGGATTGAAGGTTTTGCACACAACCTTTTGTGGGTTAAACAATTTTTTAGTTAGAATTGCTTTTGATCTGTTTCGTATGAGTCTCCACACAGCCCTTTGATAGTGACTGTTCAAAGCCCCTCTCAGGACATGCAACTTTATTTTAGCTTGAGCCAAAAGCCCAATAACAACCGACACTGGCATCTACAGACCAACGCATAAATGCTCAGTCTCTATCTCCTGCTTAGTACCATGCTCCAAGTCATTCAGTCCAACTAAACTTCCAAGATCAAATGAGCCAAATTTATGAATTTCATGGTTTGTGCCATTGCTGGACATAAGCATAAAAATGGATAATTTGAATGCACAGATTGGAAATTCTGCTCCAAGCATTGCCACTGTTATTTTTTGCACTATTTTGGAGCAACTTGAGCCCATCATCTGGCCTGACTAGCCTTAAAAATTGCTTATCCGATCATTGTGGCATTCATTTTCCTGTTAAGGTTTGACATTAGTAGAAAAGACTTGTGCACAGTCCTCTTATCTGGGTTCAAGACAAACTTTATTCTGTGCTCTTGCAAGCTTTTTGTTTGCAAGTCTCTCATCTGGGTTCTCTAGCTAATGACCGAATGGGAATGGTGATCCTATAAAATGCTTCCTTCCCCTTAAATATTTGTCGAATGACCAATTTCAACTATTTTGGTTGCTTGTCTTTTTGTTTCTCAGCCATCATAATGAAGAGTTTGAGCCTCAAAATAACTTCTATAATGCTCTGCAGGCTGAATTAAGCAGCAGCACTGAGACAGCATCATGTTCTAAGGATGAAGATATGGAGTATGTCAGTGGTGAATTGGATTTCACTTAGGCAGAATCTTGGGGTTATGTTGAAGATAATGATTATACTATTGGTAGCCCTTTTCTTCTCCTCAGGCACAATTTCGATTATAGAAGTGCTGCCCATAGTTCAGCAATCTCGGACTTTACATGTCATTTGTTGAATCTTCAGCATGGCCTGTGGATCCTTGTGTCAGGTAGAGAGGCACAATGCTGTGCTTCGAGCACCCTAAGCTATGTACATAAAGGATTGGCTGTTGGGTTGTTGGTCAGGAATTGAGATAAAAATAGTGCACTTCCAAACACCACCTGCAAGGTTGATTATCTAATATTACCTTATTGTGGCCCCAGTATCCCACTGTAGATTTGCTTATCATTTTCTCTCTCTTTTTCGCAGGCAGCAGGCATTACATCAGATTTGATTGTTGCACTGATAATTTGCTTGCTGTCAGCATGTATATTTATGTTGTTTAGCTACGAGATTGGAGTAATATTCCCCAATTCCTAGCGTGGGTGATTAACGATTTAACTCACTGTGTGAGTGATTTAAGTATCAGCAGCAATGCTGATGATAGCAGCTAAATAAAATGAGTATTCAAAAGGTACCAATCTATGATGAAACATTACATCCTTCAGTACTTCATCTGCTTATCCTTCCAGTTGCTCTTAGTGTTCGTATTATCAATAAATATTTATTTATCGGTGGTCCGAAAAAAAAGATATTATTATTTTTATTGGAGATATTATCGTTTTTTCTGGCAACTTTATCGGTAAAATAGAAAAAAAATAAAAAATTAGAGAAAATTTAAAAAAAATTTAATGAAACTTTATAATAAATTATGATAAATGTAAACACAATTTGGGCAAAAAATTGGATTGAAAAAGACACTATTACATGAATAATAATGTATACATGAGAAATGCATATAAGTTGACATAACTCCAATAATAAGTTACAAATACATAAGAAAAAAATAATACCTAGTAAGTGTTTTGAAAATTAAAATTAAACACTAACTCTTACCTTAATACTAAGTAGAGTGT
This sequence comes from Pouteria campechiana, assembly GCA_036873735.1. Classification (NCBI taxonomy): domain Eukaryota; kingdom Viridiplantae; phylum Streptophyta; class Magnoliopsida; order Ericales; family Sapotaceae; genus Pouteria; species Pouteria campechiana. The sequence continues at coordinate 49,914 of JAYJMB010036134.1, forward strand.
TGTGCAAGTTCCTTAAGTTTATTGTCATCTTGTTAACGTGTAGACTCAAATGGCAAAGGAAAACTAAAAAGGGAATAAGAAGTTGATGAATTTACTCCACTGTCTTGGTAATTTGATAATGTATACCTATATGGTTGGATGTAATCTGAGACCAAGTTGAGCTAAGATAGCTGTGAAGAGGGCTAATGTGATAGATTGTTGATATTCCATCCAAAATTATATGACTATTTATATGGATATGAATGTGATAAAAGACGGCCTATAAAAAGACTCCTCTCTATTGCCATTTAAATTCACAGATGCCATGTTACTTGTAAGTATGTTATCCTCAATTGGCTTATTGCCTTCCTAGTTTTAAACCTTCTCTCATATTGCTTGATTGGAGGGCGTGCACAATGATCCTTATCTTATGTAGCATACTCTATGGGTATGAAGAGTCATTTCTATTAATGCCACCACTATCCTCATCACCACCACCACCACCAATATTATCTTTGCCACTTTTTGTTCTTGACGATGAAGAAGTACTCGAGGCTTATTGAGACATTTGTGGGGCTCCCTTAGCAGTCGACGGGGTCTAAGATCTAGATAATGGATTAAATGCTTTTTCTGGGGCACTCTGTGCACTGACTTCTTGGGCAATAGTTTTTGCTGGCTCTTCATTTTGTCCATTTAGATCTTCTGATCATAGTCATTCATATAATGGATCTTCCTTGGTATTATCCTGTTCCATGTGTGTATGTTACCTAATCATCATTAGATTTAGAGGGTCATCGGGCTCCTTATTTTCCTCTTGCAGTATCCTCTTTCGTGGCCTCATATTATAATGGCAAAAAACAAACTTCTTGAGCTTTACATACCCTACTCTATTTCTTTTCTGGGTATGAATGAGGGAGAATGTACTCCAATTTCGCTCACGTGGCAAAGAAAACACTGTTTGACTTAGAATTTGCACTGCTAATGGCCTGAGAGTGGGGGTCTCCATGTCATATAAGTTTCACCGTTCGCTTATAATCAATTCAAGATTATGTATTAGTATTTGTAAATAATACATAAATATGCAAGTGTAAAATATGATGAGGTTTGAAAATAATTACATAAAGGGTAATCCTCGTGACTATGATTGAACGGTCACTGCCTTTCCAAATATCCTCGTGTTATGTGGAAAGCCATCAGCTATTGGAACATTTTAAAAAATTGATCTTTTTTATTTATCACACTAAATAAAATAATGAAGTGTATTCGATGAACAACGTAAGTAATTTACTTCAATCCCAAAATCATCCATATTTGGGTAATTGGGAAATAACTTCTCAAAGACTTAAAATACTACCCCATTTAACTCCATATCCACCCCAAGACCATGCTCATAGTGGTATTTTATGTTCAAAAAATACGTTGCAATAAGAATACAATTTAGATATAAGAGAAGAAGATACATAAGAGAAGATTACAATAATAAGGTTACAATTCATATGACATAACTCATCCATTGTATGTAATTGATGACAAAGCATGTTTTTTCAACAATCTTCTATGATGGCAATTACCTACTGCTTGCCTCTCACATTTTTTTGTATGGACTCATTCAGAAATTGAAATGCTTCATACAAAAAACCCATATTTGGATAAGTCTCATTATCAACCACTCTTAAGACTTTATATATAGGTTCTAAAATAAACAACACTGATCGTACTTTATCCCAAAAGGAAGCCATCATAACAATCATCTCCACCTTCATCCCTTCCCTAGCGTATGCATATCTTGAATCATGATTAGTGTTGAATGTTATATTGCGTGCTTGTCTGGCATTCCATGGACTATCTAGTGTAATATAATTCGTGGCAAATTGGGTCTTGCCTGGAAGGACAATCTCCCTCCTATAATTAGATGCCTCATGAAAAAGTGTTTTCACCCAACTGTGGTTGTAGATGAATTTGGTAATCTATAGACCCTTATCTATCACACAACGAACACTTGGTCATCGACCAATATTTGTTGGTTCGCATAGGGTGGCTTAACCCAATGGGGGAGGAGTGAATTGGGTTTATGAAAATTCCTTACTTGTCCCCTATTTAACTAATATCCCATTTTCCATGCTTGTGTGCAATGCAATATAAGACAAATAATTTTTTTAAAGTGCGATGAAAATGAAACAAACACAAATAGCATAATTTTTATAGTGGTTCAGGAACCCTATTCCTACGTCTACTCTTCCAAGAGCACTCTCCTTATACCTTGGGTTCCACTATATCCTATATAATGGGAATACAACAGTGCTCCCAGCACTCTTCTAGATTCGAGCTCCAGGGAGCATAAACAAGTGTTCCCAACACTCTTCTGAATTCTAGCTTCAAGGGGCGTAAACTAGTATTCCTGACACTCTTTCAGATTCCAACTCCAAGGGGCATAAACTAATGGCTCTTGTCTCAACAGACAGTCACAGACCTTCTTAAGTCTGATCCACACTATCAGCTCAAGGCATTTACAAAGAAATGGATAAAACAGTTTAAGCACACTTTTACAAATATCTTAATGAAAGCACAGGGGAAGGCTTAATGATTTTTGTGGCTCTTTATGTTGCAAAAGCTCTTCCCTTAATGTATCAATAAGAAAGTCTTGAAGATTTAGAAGATTGAAGCTCTTGAATGGATATTTAGAAGTTGAAGCTCTTGACCTTGGGTGGAAGGTTTTACAAAAGATTTAAGCTCTTGAAAAATACTCCTTCACCACCTTCGAATCGTCTCACCTCTCCTTCTTAAAATAGCTCTCTTGAAAACTTGACCATTAGAAAAAGATAATCTCCATTGAATACAAAGACGAAGGTAGATGAGCAGGAAATAAATGTAAAAGATTATTCTGATAATCTCTCATTTGAAAACACCATCTTCTAATTAATTCCTATATGCTTAGAGCCGTTTTGTAGTATCGACCTTGACTTAGAAAAAGATGAATAGTTGGTTTAGGTAACTAGTGAATGAGGAGATGCTTCAACTCTGACTTTATTCACAGTTTTGGAAAGAAGACAATAAATTCTAACAAACTCAGCTACTTACTTTGTCTGATGCTTCATTGCATTTGTCTAAAGTTAATATCAGACAAAGTCTTTTTTCAACTGGAAAAAGTCTCTTCATCTCCTACTTTGTCCATTGTTGATTCCATATGAATTTGGGCTTCTTCATTTTCAGACAAATGTATTTTGCTTTCTAAACTTCATCTTCCATCCACTGCTGTTTTATTATTTCTTCGAATAATATGAGATTTCGAATAGAACATTTAGATTGATATCTTTGAGTATATTTTGAAATCTGTATAATTCAAACTTTTTAAAATGTGGCAAATGGTTAGAAAAAATATTTGCAGTCTTGCACTTGGAAATTTGAATGGGTTCTTAATATTTGATTTTTGTTTAGCAATTAGAATCTTCAAGCATTTCATTCTCTTTCAATGGATTGTTTATTGTTATAATCCAGAAAGGTTGTGAACCTCTTGGAAGAATATTATTGCAAGATATAGTTGTTGCAGAGTATTGAATTTTTGATATTTTGAAACAAATTTTTAGTGTAGCAAGTTACTGTAGCAATTCATTTGTTATTTCATCACTAATTTGTCTAAAGCTTTGTCTTAGACGAACTTCATCTTCCACTTCATCTACTAATTCGTCTAAAGCTTTGTCTGCAGGTACTATAGCAACGTTATTATAGCAAATCACTATAACAATTCGTTGTTACTTCGTCTGCTAATTTGTCTAAAGCTTTGACTTAGACGAACTTCATTTTCAACTTTGTCCAACACTGCAGTAGTACCATAGCAATATTACTGTAGCAAAATTATTATAGCAACGTACCTGCACTTGAAAATTTAAGTACTTTTGCCACATTGTTAACTAGACATTTTTCATTATAAATCACAATATAATTATCTATATGAAGTTTCCATAAATTATAAAGCATGGATATGCAATTTGAATCATGATTTATTTTTATAAACTAGTCTAAGCACTTATTCTTTTTCATTTAAAAATATATCTAGACTTATATCAAGATATATATGCTTGTGTAAATAATATCCTAATAAAATACGGCTATTTCAAGCGTATCTTTCTACATTTCAAGCTTCTTATACTAGAGCATCATTAGCATAAATCAAGTCGTAAAATAAGTTTTATTGTCATCAAAATCATACAATAATCCCAACAATATCCTCTAAGATGAGATCAATATAGTGCATCACACAAGGAATCCAATACAAAGGCAGTTTCTTCTTTAGAGTTTTTTCGGCCTTCTTAAATTCAATTCAATTACCTGTGATGATTTGTACCACATAAGAACTTGAGCCGAGGGATTCAATCTACTTATCAATAATCTCTTGAATATAAGTTGCGTATTTGATATGCTTAGGTGCATTCACAGACTTCCAGAACATCATAGTGCCTCTGCAATACAATATAAAGTTGATGATAATGAACTTCGTAGTGTCAATCCACCTATCACACATCACAGACAACTCATATGTTTTCCATGCATGAGTCTTTCTTTAATCTAGTCCTCCATGTTTTCGTTCTCCCTATCAAGATATGTTCCCCCAATCTGGTGTGCTGAAGGAGGCGGGACACCTTCTACTTCCGTCTTTGTAATATTGATCATATTCTTGAAAGCTACAATATCTGCCAAGTGTAGGAGAACAACACCATAAATAAAGAATCTAGAGACATGAGTTCCAATATTCTTTACACTTACCCTTCTTGTACACCTAAGTCATCATCTTCTATAGCCCACTAGCCTCTTGATACAGCTTTGGCTGTGATCGCCTCATAGATGATGTACGACTCAAAAACTTTTTCAGTCCTCCCTTCTGTCTCCTTCCTTCATCCAAACCCCCTTAGCCTACTTCTCCCAGCAGATTCTCTTGTAGAACCATGAAAACTAAGTCTACCCCTCTCCATCCTAATCGACTCCTCTCTAGCTCATTGTTCTACCCTACTAGCCTCCATAGCCTGCCTCATCTACTCCCTCTCATCTCCATCATCATCATCATTACTCTCATCAACATCATAACCACCCAATTCAGCTCAAATTTCCTTCTCCTTCTGCTATTGAACTCTTCTAATAGTAGTACCCGATTGAATCGCCTCCTTCATAAGTGCTCAAACCTCCTTAGGTACATTAAGATAATTCCTAACATTTGGACTATTTCAAGCCAAGTGTTGCCTTAATATTGTGATCTCTCCGAGTTCATAACTTGCTTGCAGTAGTTACATTCAGCTCCAAATGGATTTCCTAGAACCGGCTTTCCATATTCCCATGCAAAATCATTAGGCTTGGTCTTGCTTTTACTGCCCATGCCACTCTTATCTGTTGATATCTTCAAATTTCAACTTGAAGCATATCAAATCAAAATAAATTATTTTTTCTCATCCACACAGCACAACATCAACATTTTTAAGACTTGAATACTCTTGAACATGCAAATCTTCATACTATATGCATCCAATAATGTCTAAAAATGACTCTACACATTCAAAACCAATAAAGAAATATATTTATAAAATTTAGAATTTTTTTATTTTTCACAATTATTGAAAAATCCAAAATAAATACTACCTATGAATTAACACAACATGTATAAATTTATTTATTTTTTATTTAATAAAAATTATAATTAATATTAAAATATGTAATTTAAAAAATAAAAACTCTGTCTACATATGTTCCATAAAAATTATTGCTTAAAATATCGAGGTCTAGAGTTTTTATCATGATCCAAACATTGTTTTTTAAAGAAATAACATTTTAGGCTTTTTCCTCAAAATTCATAATTTTCTAAAAAACATTTTTACTAGAAATTACTTTTTTCAATAGATCTAACATCTAATCCATAATTTCATATGTAAATATTGGTTAATTTGGGATGAATCAAATGAATTTTTGATGTATCAAACGATTTGAGAATTTTTCCCAAATTGCGTGTTCATCCCCAGTCTCCACAAATCGGACAAATTTTGATGCCTAAATCGCAAAGTGGAGTTTCGATTTTGATGCTAGCAGTTAATTTTGAATAGAAAAAATAAGAAAAAGTTATAAAAATCATGCATTTCATACCTTCACATGTCCGGCCCCAAAAATCCCTTCTTGATCTTCCAAATGCAATTGTTCTCACCAAAAGAATGCAAATTTAGTTTTCAATTTGGCTGTTAGAATGTAGGAGAGGTGATTCTAGGAAGAAAAATTTGCCACAAATAGGGCTAAGAGACTCACAGCGTCCGAATGCCCCCCTGCTTGCTCGATAATATTGGTAAGTAATTTATCGTCATTTATTGTAATATCAATGATAATATCGACGATATTATCAATGATGTCGTAAATGGTGTAAAACATTGATAATATCAATTTTTAGCATTAATTTTTATCGATTAGCCCCTAAAACAATGTTATCAACGATAATGTCATCAATGATATTGATAATACATACACTAGTTACTCCCATCTACTAAGCCTTTCAGTTAATGTACTTCCATTATTTAGGTTTGCTTACTACATAGCTTTAGATTAAAACCTAGCATTATTGGCCAACAACATTCATTTCTAGGCAACTTCACAAGATGTCCTAAAGATTATATTTTTGCCGATGTTTTTATCTATTGGAATTATCACATAGATGATAGAAGATAATTAACATACCTTGTTATGTGAAAATGTGAGATTCCTAAGGTTTGATCATTTTACAAGTCTTTCTTTCACTTTGTGAGTCAATTGCTAGAGTCTTTAACTGTTTACTTGTTTCAAATACCTAGGAACTAGAACTAATGGATTTTCCAAGAATAGTTGTAGAGAATATGTAGAAAGGAAACCTTTTTACATATACGAATCCTAGAATGAGATTTATCCATTCACTCATGCAACTATGCAATTCAATATGTACTTGGATTTCTATCACAACTTAGACATACGGTCCACAAACATCTCCTACTTGTACACGTACAATTGATGTCTTAAAAATCTTTTACAATTTTTCACTTTATATAGGTAAATGGAATATGTAACGAGAAATAGTAAATAAAGAGTGTCATATTAAGTCATTTTCTAACTCACATGATAATACAATTCTACACCTCATTCATACCCTAAACCATTTTATCACACATCTACACTATCTCAGATCCCTCTTGTAATTAATATAGAGTATGTTATCCCTCTTGTAATTAATATAGAGCATGTTGTTCTCCTAAATACATTTGTACTCGTGATTATATCAAAATTATATCCAATATAATTACCCATGCAATAAGTCACAAACTTTTTGTATGATACCAAATGATTTTTCCTTAGACACTTACACTAATCCATTTGAATTTGATTGCTTTCCAATATACATGCTTTGCTAAATCAAATAATACATGATTTTTGGATAAAATGCTAAAGTAACAACATCAAGTTTTAACTTCATGATATAGTTCTTAGTCAAAAAAGGTATTATTTGGATTAGAAGTTCATAGGGCTCACATAGTAACAAAGTAGAGATCTATTCAGCTATTCTCTAATATAGTTAACTTAAAACACAAACAGTATGCGATATGCATGCTATAGTGGAGCTCCCACTTACTTTGTCATTCTCTAACAATATATGGATATTGATGCAGCTGCGCCCAGAGCATCTAATCTGAGATTCGGATGCAGAAATCTCCATCCAATTCTTTATAGGCTATATGGAGATGTGGACTTACCCCGTATTCGATTAAATAACTAGTCTCATTTTAGTCCAACTAAGAAGAAACTTAGAACAATTTTACTTTACTTGCTCTCTAAGCTTTAAGGAGATTGTATACACATGATACTTGTGATGTTTTGTATCTCATTCTGTTCACTATCTGAGTGTCAGGGTAATCGCAAGTGTGAGAAGGTTGATCTAAAAAACCCAATGACATCAACTTCTTAAATTTAGATGTGTCTCAAATTTTGTACATAAAAACTTATTTCATTAATGAAGAAAATATAATATATCAAATTCTAAGCAAACCTAAACTTTTAACATGTTTCAAAAATAATTCTTTGATAATGGGCTCGATTAAAGATTCAGCAACCATGTCTTTAGTAAAAACATATGTCCAAACTATTTACCTTTTTATAATATTATCTTAAATAAAATATTAGTTTTAAGCTTTAACTTTTCATATTTATGGGAAAGATTATGAACATATCTTTCACATCCCACAGATGAAAGCTTTCTAAAATAGGTTTTTCATCAATCCATAATTCATATGGGATGGTAGAAATTGGTTTTGAAGGCATTCAATTAAGGATATAAGCTACAGTCAAGAGCACATCTCCTCAAAAACTAATTGAAAGATTATCTTGAAATATCATCGGCCTAACTATTCTAAAAGAGTGCGATTCCTTGGCTTTGTAACACTATTTTGTTGTAGAGTATTTAAAATCATTAATAGGGGTGTGCATGGGCTCGGGTTTAGCCCAAACTCACCCCAAATTTCACTAGGGTTAGGTGGTGAAATTTTTAAAAAAATTCAAATTGGGTAGAGCCTGACCCAAACCTGACTGAATGATGGGTTTGGTCTGGATTTAGGGTTCGGGTAACCAAATTGAACCCAAACCCGATCACTATTAAAAAAAAGAAAGATTATTTATAAAAAAATTATATCTATTTCATCTTATTCTCTCTAATATCTTTTTTTATCCTTATAGTTAAACATGTTCTTAGTTGATAGTTTGCTTTTACATATGCGAGATGAGAAGCTTACATTACCCAAGCCTGTCTTGTGGGAAGTATTCCTAGTAATAAGTGTTAGCTTTTAGTTAAGATGATATCATTTATTATCCCAAAAGAGGGCACTAGAATCTATGTATCTCAATTGGGTTTTTTTTCGTTTTGCAAATGGAAATCATCCTTAGTGTATTTTGTTGTAATGCGCTAATAAAGGAGCATTAAGAAATCTCTCCACGTTTGTCAACTCCTAGCTGAGACAAAACATGTCTATCAGCCATTAATAAATCGTGTGACAATGACTGTTGATCAATTAGACGCTGCCACATTCACCTTTCTAACATTTGGAAGCAAATTGTTGCATTCATTGCATACCATATAGAAATTATTTTTAGATTTTTTATCTACCCTTTAATGTTTGGGTGTGTATTAAAAAATCAAACCCGAACCAACCCCGAACTGAACCCGAAGGGTTAGGGTAAGGGCTAGGCAAAGGTTTTAAAAATAGGGTAGGGGTTAGGGTTAGATATATATTTTATATGTAGGGTTAGGGTTGGGCAACCTTAAACCTGAACCAAACCCGACCCATGCACACCCCTAATCATTAATTGCTTTCGTATGCCTTTTCTCTCATAATATTCTTTGAACTAATCAGACAAATATTTTTGGCCTCTATTAGTACGAAAAACCTTTAAGTTCCCCTCTTACTTATTTTTATCTATTTCATGATGTGATTAAAACAAATTAAAGTTTCAGACTAATGTGATAGCAAAAATATTGAATCATAATGTGAATAGTCAACTGTGAATGTTATAAAATAGCATACACCATGACGTGCTTTAACATTCATAGGTCCACAAATATTAGAATAAATTAATTATAGAGGATGAATGACTCTTGTAGCCTTACTAAAAAGCTTTTTATATGCTTTGCTTGCCAAATAAGGCTCACAAATAGGTAAACTTACTTTAACGAGAAAGCCCAAAAGCCATTCTCTAATTAATTTATTCATCTTATCTTGGTCGATGTATCCTAATCTAGCATATCATTTAATGGATTCAAATATAACATTAAAAATAGAAGAAAAGGGACCAATATAAGTTATAGAATCGCCATAAAAAAGTTGTATTTAAATCAAGCATAAAAATATTATTTTTCAAAATGACCATGATAATAAAAGTTTTTGCAAGGTAAATAGATAAACTTATGTCCTTAAATATTGAAAAGAAAAACCTACGTTCATAAGTGCTAAAACTAAAAATAGACTGCATTGGATTGTGGGTGCATTAAGCACATTATGTAAAAGTAGTGTGCCCATTATGTAGCTTGAGTTGATAATTTTCAACTCCTATAATGTCTTCTTGTGCTCCATTCTCCACCATAATATAATGTCTACACACTTGGACCTGATGGTAATCTACAAGTCTAGCATGATCACATGCTATGTATTTGGTTGCTTCTCTATCTATAATCCAACCAACGAGAGAATGAGCCACAAACATATGTGAACAACCTAAAATTTTTATAGGATTAAGGTCAAGACGCAACTTTTTCTACTCAAAACATTCTCAAATGAAGTAGCCTTTCTATCCACAGTTTTAGCATTTGTGTTTGGCTATCTTGTGTTCCCGCACCCTTTCTTTTATGATGCTTGACGATTTTCTTATCTTAAGGAAATTGTTTTTTTGTCATTATCTGCCTTTGTGATGGGGTCAATATCTCCTACGTTGTCCACCTAAAGCGATAAGGGCAACACCATGGTTTGCGTGTATATATGCTCCACTTCAAGTTCTAGGTGGTGGAAAATATCAGAAAGTTTTTAATTCTCTCATAGTGCATGGGCACAAGTTTCACCTAACTCCATGAAGGTTTAGGTGAAGATCTTATAATCGCTAGAACTTGTTGCTCATTAGTGAGATCATTATTAGTTGCTTTCATTTCTCTAATTATGGTCGACATCACCCTAAGATTCTCACCAATTGAATGTTTAGGGTTCATCATATATGGATTGAACCTCATTGTCAGAGCACGTAGTCTAGTTGTTATTGTACCACAATATTTTATTTGCAACTAGTCTCGTATTTCTTTAACAATTGGCAGATGTTAAAATTTCCTAATAAAATCATCATGCATATAACTCAATAAGGAAAAGCAAGCACTACGATCATTTTCATGTCATACCTTATAGGCTTGTTGGTCACAACAATGTTGGATTGTGATGCCTTTCATAGGTTGGACCATAGTATTCGCTAGATGATTGAACAACTCATGCTCGTCGAGAAGGTACCGAACCTTTCTATGTCACATGTCATAGTTTTTTTCTATTTAACTTCTCACCTTTAACAAGTTTTGCTATAATGCTTTTCTAGGACATGTTTCATTACAATCAATTTGAAACTCAATCAAGCACATATTTAAAATATTATTTTATTTTAAGTCTAAGTAGACTTTAAAAATTTTCATTTGCATAATAAGATAAAAAAACGTTACATTCAGAATGCTAATAATCATCTCCTATCATGTAAATGAAAATTTATCACCTATCTTGTTTTAAATAAAATGTAAGAACTATTTCTACTATCCATGAAATATAATCAATCACATTCGCATAAAAATTTCATCTACAACTTATCTAATTCATATAGGAGGCTAATTTTTGGTGCTCATGCTAAAATAATTCAATTATTTCAAATTTGGTGTGAAACGCATCCTTTTACTAGGATTTATATATATAATTACATTTCTTGATAAATCCTTAAAATTTAATCTACTGAACTAAACATACAGGGATATTACATAACCTTTAATATAATTAAAATATCATTTTGGATCTTTATTCAATAATAAAATAAACAAAGTTTTCATGAGCACCTGAATAAAAAATTACCTCCAATAATTTGTCAGTCACTCATCTTATACTTGATTACCATACTCTCTACTCAAAAGAGTTAGGTTGTGGTCCATATAAGGCTTCAATCTCATATGTTACTTTCACATACATGAAATAAGCCATAAATATCATCTATAAATTTATAAATAACCAAGCCGATATTTGAATAGTTTTTAAATTAGTTAAACAACCTATGTTAGAATAAAATTTGCCAAAATATAAATCTGACACAACGATATATGAGTAATCATTCTTTGTGCATATGCATGTTCATTTCTGTGGCTCATTACATATATAAGGCATATATATAATGCATGAAATCAGATTTTGTTTTGTTGAATATTAGATGAAATCAATGTATATATTAATTCAATTTATATATTACATATTTTAATTGCATGAAAATCTCATCCCTTCATAATTATCACTAACATCTCATGATCTAATGGGATGGGATGCCATTGTGATAAGTTGAGTCTTATGGCTCCACCATATTCATTCCTTCGTAGCCTCTTTTTCATTCACATTTATAAGGGAGGAATTCAATCCTGTAGTCAAATATCTAGTGAATATGTTCACTAGCTTTTCTTGCAAAGTACATCTTCTAACTCTGTAATAGGATTCTACTTGTAACATTGTCTACCATATGTTACCGCACATGGTTGTCTATGATTTTAGGTTATAAAATACACCCTTTGTATTGGTGTTTGTATAAGTTTCATAAGTGTGAAAAAACCCATTTACAAATAGCTTTCATGAGCATAGTCAATCATGTTGTTTCAAAAAGACCATTGGTGTTGATAGTCCATTACCTATTAGGTGTTGCAGTTCTAGATGCATTTCTACTAGGGGTTGTTTGGCACTCCATTCCATAGAAAAATAAGGGTTGATTGACATTGTTGGATTCCCCTCTTCCAGCTTCCATATTGAGCCCACTGCTAAAGCCCACAAAACAGAGCAGCAGTCAGAAAGCACCAAGGTGGAATCTGAAGCAATCACTCCAATGCTCAAGTAAGGACCCCTAGAAAAAGTAGATTGAGGAAGTTATGCAAAGAGAATCTAGATTTAGAGCTTATCACCTATATGTAAGTTTTATGAGGGTTAGTGCCATTGTATAAGTAGGGCTTTCATTGTTTCATGACCTATATCAAATCTATTTATTAAAGAATTCTTTTCGGAGATTATTTTGCATGTGTGGTCACACATGGGTACTGGGTGTATCCAATACTAGCCCCCCTTCCCCAAAAAAGTCTTTATCAAAAGGCTTTTTCTGTTTCATTATCAAGATTTCAGCATGCAGAATCATGTTGCAAATCTTAAAGAAAAATGACCATAAAAAGCATATTCTATGGTGACAAGGCTTGAGCAAGTAAAGAAGCAAAAGAGAAGTGTTGTAACAGACAAAGCAAGAATAAAAAAAATGCGGTTGTTTCCATTCATATATCAAAGTAGAGAATTATATATGATGGATGAAAAATAGTATGTATACAATAGATTTCATCTATCATAAGCCACAGTTATGCCAATGGTCATCTGATGAGAACAGACAAAGGCAGAAGAAGTGAAGATATTTTAGCAGAACAAAAACTCCGTCTGCTATCAACAGACAAAGCAGAGAAGCAATAATTGTATGGTAAAATAGAAACTTCATCTATCACAAGTGAGCTAATGATCATCTACTGATGATAGACAAAGCAAAAGAACCAAGAAGCGTCTGGTAGAGTAAAGAATTTATTAGTGATCATCTACCGTTAACAGACAAAGAGGAGAAATATTCCATCAGACAAAGGTGTCAAGAAAACCCATCTGTGATCCACCACTTCATCTGTCACTTACAACTGACAAACCCAACAGATGAAGCACTAAAGCAACAAGACATTTATGCCTCCATAATGCAATAGATAAAGAACTTGAATGGTTGATTTATATGGCAGAAATAGAAAGGATGATTAGTCTGTGATTTACCAAAGACAAAGATGAAAAAACTGTCTTATAGACAGCTAGATAGATACTTCATCAATCATAAGTAAAAGATGAGCAACGGTCAGAATAAATCATTGGTCTTCACTCAGCATTAATAATGATCTTTCTCTATTGATGAAAGAAGCGTCCATCACAGTAATACCTCGACTAGAGCTTATTGAGAAACTAGAAATCATCTTCTCCAAGGTTGACACTACAGGCATCCCAGCATACGAGGAATAAATAGAAATTAGAGAATTCAAAATACACCAATCAGAATGTCTTCTATTATTAATGGAGCTCACCTACTACCAACGACTAGAATTCAAAGCAACTATAAATGAAGTATCGCTGGAGCAGGAGGAACTAAAGAAGCATTAAGAAAATTATTCAAAATCCTCTTGAGTGAAATTATTGATCTGAGCTAAACCTTCTGCAATCCTTCAAGAGTCAAGAGCCTTACATTCAAACCTTTCTCAACTTTTCTTTGAAGGCTCTCAACTACCTTTGGAAAGATCATTTATTTCTACATTCAACTTTCAGAAACCTTCCCCTGTGCTTACTGAGAAATTCCTATGCTTAAACTTCTGATATTGATTTCTTGTAAAATTCCTTAAGTTAGTGGTGGAGACTAGACTCAAGAAGAGTTGTGACTATTTGAGTGTGCAGAAGAGCTATTTATCCATGCTCTTTAGAGTTAGAATCTAGAAGAGTGTTGGGAGTACTATTTACGCCTCCTAGAGCTAGAATCCAGAAGAGTGTCGGGGACACTTGTTTACGCCCCCTGGAGCTGGAATCCAAAAGATTGTTGGAGACACTTGTTTACATCACCTGGAGCTAGAATCCAGAAGAGTGTCGGGGACACTTGTTTACTCCCCCTAGAGCTGGAATCCAGAAGAGTGTTGGGGACACTTGTTTATGCCCCCTAGAGCTAGAATCTAGAAGAGTGCTGGGATCACTATTGTATTTCTGTTACTGGGAATAGTGGAACCCAAGACACAAAGAGAAAAGTATTCTTGGAAAAGTGGAGTAGAGTATTTATTTGAACCACTATAAAAATCATTGTGTCTTATTTATTTTATACATTTGTTGTTTGAGTGATTGATTGCTAGAGGGAAGAGTATTCCTAAAAGGGGTTGAGAAATAATTTTTAGGTGCCTAATTCACCCCTCTCCTCTTAGGTTTTGTCTAACTTTCGGGACCAGCAAGTGATAGCAGAGCAGACTACATAAATACTTGTAGTGATCCCAATGGCAAACCCATCATCCTTATTACAAATATTCGCTAAGTGGCAATCTTCTACTCAGTCACCCCTATTTGATGGAACTAACTTCACTTACTGAAAGTTAAAGATGAAATAATTTATTATAGCCAATGATATGGCATCTTTGAGGGCTATTAAAGTCGGAGTCACTCTTCCCACTACTGAAGTAGATACATAGACCAAAGTGGAAGCCACCTCAGTCCAAAATATTGCAAAGGCTATGAACTCTTTATTTTGTAGACTATCCTCATTTGATTTTGATAGAGTATCCTCCTGCACTACTACAAAAGATATATGAGATAAATTAGTATCTATTTATGAAGGTTCCTAATAAGTCAAGGGAACCAGAAGAAATATATTGATAGAAGAACTAGAAAATTTTAATATGAAGGAAGGAGAAATTATATCTAAAATGTATGCTCGTTTCTCTAAAGTTACTAATGCTTTGAAAAGTTTAGAAAAAAAGTTATAAATTTTGAACAGGTGATGAAAATACTAAGGGTGCTACCAGAATCGTGGAACCAAAAGATTATAGCAATAGAGGAAGCAAAGGATCTAAACACTCTTCTAGTGGATGATCTTATCAGCTCATTGATGTCACACGAGCTGATTAAGAACAAAAGGGAGGAGCTAGCAAAGCCAAAGAAAAGTGTTGCTCTAAAAGTGACCAAAGAAAGCAACAATGATCCAGCATCATAATCTAAAGATGATATGGTCATGTTGGTCAAAAATTTCAGAAAGTTTGCAAGAAGCAACAGAGGCAGCTCTTCAAGGAGACAACTTAGATAACAAAAGAAAATGACTGAAAGAAAGAAGGATCTCCCCACATGCTATAGATGTGAAGGGTGTCCGAATGAAGAAAAAGTAAATACTAACAAGAAGGATGATAGAAAAAAATGCTTCAAGAAGTCTTCAAGAAACCAAGCTAGAGGAATGCATGTGAATGATGAAGACTCATCAACAACAAGCTCAAGTGAGAAAGATGACAATAAAGTTGGACATCTTTCAAGAATATGTTACATGGCCCAAATGGAGAATGAATTGACAAATCAAATCAGCATCAAAGAACAATGCACAACGGACTTGGAAACAGAGGTCAACTCTTACTATTACAATTCTGACTCTTCAAGCTTAAATAGCACATGTGTCAAAGGCAAAAAATTTGATGAGTTACAACAATTATACAACTCTCTTCAGTGAGTTTGAATCACTTAGTCAAAAATTTACTCAAAAGAAAAGACACTTTGACGCAACTGTCAAAGTAAATTCCATTTTGGCAAAAAGAAATTTATCTCTATAAAAGGAAGTTGGAGATCTGAAGAAAGAGATGGAAATATTAACAATACATTGAGTAAATTCTCTAATCTAGGAGAGTCTGTGACCAAATTAATGAGAATGACTAGTTAAACCAACAAAAAAGGACTTGGTTGTGAACAGTCAGATGATGAAAATATACAGAAATTTGCTGGATGGTCCAAGGGAGTGAACCTCACAAAAAAAAGAGAACTATTCAAACATTAGAAGACTTATGAATTATCCCTGGATAAAGAAACTAGTGAAACATATTACATCTATTAGAGTCCCAAATATATGTTATTTTTGCAACAGATTTGGACATAAGGGATATGATTTTATGCCAAAAAGATGCAAGCAAAAGGTACTAAGATGGGATGAAAATGGAAGGAATGAGCATACACTTATACCACACACATTTTGACTAACGTCATTGGACCCAATACTTGGGTACCAATACGGTAAGAAGAAAATTTGCTTTGAATGCAGGTAAGTCTCAAAGCTACGTCAGGAAATGCATGGTTCATGGATAGTAACTGTTTGAGACATATGACTGGGAACAAAAAAATGTTCAAAGAATTAAAGTTAATGGATGGAGGAATAGTAGCATTCGACAATAATAATAAAAGTCTGATCAAAGGAATAGGTAAGATTTATGGTTCATTCAATGCATGCATAGAGGATATATTATATGCAAAAGGACTCAAGCACAATTTGCTAAGCATCAGTCAATTATGTGACAAGAGTTACAAAGTTGTGTTTGAACAATTTGTATATAATGTATTCAGTATAGACAATGATCTGCCATTTAGCGGAAAAAGGCATGGGAATGTTTATCTAGTATTGTTGGATGATATAGTTGAAAAATGCTTAATTGCAGTCAAAGATGATCCATGGGTATGGCACAAGAGGATGGAATATATCAATATGTCAAATATCAAATCTTTGTGGAAAAAGGATCTCCTGATTGGTATACCAAAATTAAAGTATGACAGGAATCAAATATGCAAATCCTATCAGTTGGCAAAATAGACCAAAGTATCTTTTCATCTTAAAAATGAAGTATGTACATCCAGACCTCTAGAACTATTGTATATGGATTTATTTTGACCATCAGACATAGTCACACTTGGAGGAAAAAGATATGTAAATGTGATAGTAGATGACTACTCTAGATTTACATGGGTAATTCTCTTGACTAGCAAAGACAAAGCATTTTTAATATTTTATACTTTTTTAAAGCTAGTCCAAAATGAGAAACAAATGTCTATTGTATCCATCTGCAGTGATCATGGTGCTGAATTCAAGAATAGAAGATTTATTAATTTTTTGTGATGAAAAAGGAATTCACCATAGTTTCTCATCCTGTAGAACTCTTCAACAAAATGGAGTTGTGGAAAGAAAGAATTGAATAATTCAGGAAATGACAAGAACCATGCTGAATGAAAGTAAATTGTCTAAAATATTCTGGGGAGAAAGAGTTAGTACTACTTGCCATGTGCTGAACAGGGTTACCATAAGAGCAATCTTAAAGAAAACTCCATACGAGCTTTGGAAAGGAAGAAAACCAAACATCTCATATTTTCATCTCTTTGGATGCTTATGCTATGTGCTGAATAATGGAAAAGATAACCTTAGAAAGTTTGATCAAGAGAGCGATGAAGCTATCTTTCTTGGTTACTCTTCCAACAGTAGAGCATTTAAATTTTACATTAAGAAAACAAAGGTTGTAGAAGAGTCCATACATGTTAAATTTGATGAAGCAAATATAACCCCGAGAAAAGAGTGTGATAGTGATACAGATGAAGTTGCAACAAAAATGAAGAAGGTCAAATTGAAGGATCAAGAGAATGACACCAATGGTGAAGACATACAAAGTTCAGAAGATGAAGAGGAGATAAGAGTAGGTAATGTTCCCTATCAACCTCCTACTGATTTGAGATTTGTTACTGCACTTCTTAGAAAGCAAATTATAGAAAACGTATATGATGGTGTCAAAATAAGAAGGTCTATGCAAAATGTTTGTGGTCATCATGCTTTCATATCCACAATAGAACCAACTAACATTGATCAAGCCTTGAATGATGATAATTGAATTATAGCAATGTAAGAAGAGCTTAACCAATTTGAAAGGAACCAAGTATGGGAATTAATTCCAAAATCAAAGAATGTTGATGTAATCAGAACTAAATGGGTATTTAGAAACAAACTGGATGAGAGTGGGTTAGTTGTAAGAAACAAGGCACTATTAGTTGCTAAGGGGTACTCTCAAGAAGAAGGAATTGACTTTGAAGAATCATATGCCTCTATAGCCAAGTTAGAAGCCATTAAAATTCTACTTGCTTTTGCATCCTACAAGAACTTTAGGTTATTTCAGATAGATGTAAAGAGTGCATTCTGAATAGATATTTAACTGAAGAAGTGTATGTAGATCAACCTCCGGGTTTTGAGAATGATGATCAACTTGATCATGTCTATAAGCTCCCCAAGGTGTTGTATGGTTTAAGACAAGCTCCAAGAGCTTGGTATGAAAGGTTGAGCAAATTCTTAAGTGATCATAAATTCAAGAGAGGAAAGGTTGACACTACTCTGTTTACCAAAAGTATTGACAAAGATATCCAATGATTTTGAACTCATTGGATATTTTGATGTTGATTTTGGAGGATATAAAGTTGATAGGAGAAGTACTAATAGAACCTGTAAATTTCTAAAAAATAGTTTAGTATCATGGTTCTCTAGAAAATAGAATAGTGTTGCTCTCTCTACAGCAGAAGTTGAATACATAGCAGCTGGAAGTTGCTGCACTCAATTGTTATGGATGAAACAACAACTTCTTGATTATGGACTAAGCTATAGAGACATACCCATTAAATGTTACAACACTAGTGCTATATGCTTAACAAAGAATCTAGTTTTACATTCGAGAACTAAGCATATAGAAATCAGACACCACTTTATTAGAGATCATGTTGAAAAACATGATATATGTCTAGAATTTATCCCCACAAGTGCTCAACTTGCTGATATTTTTACTAAGCCAATGTCATTAGACATCTTTTGCAACATTATAGGAGAATTAGGTATGACTAATGTGATGATATGAGAGTGAAATTTCTAATGTTTCTATGCTTGAAATTGCGATGTTGAATATGCTTTCTTAAGACTAGACTTCATCTCAGACAAACTAAGTTATTCGTATCAAGTACTACATTTACCTTCGTCTGAAGATTGTTTCCCGAGGTTTAGTATACCTCATTTTCTTGCTAGAATTAACTTACAACTATGATTATCACATCTAATTCTATTTTTAACATGAGTTATTCTCTCTTTTCAAAAAAGATCATATCAATTACCTCGCATAGCCCCCATATTTAATCTATTTTAACCCCTAAGTCATAATCCTCTCTACATCACAAAGATGAAATTCTTTAGAGAAAAACATTTTGGAAGCAATCACAAAGAGAAGGCAAGTGCATGATGGGGATTGAAGAATCAACCGTTGCTTCTTCATCTATTCTCCTAGAGGGATGATAATGCTTCTGTGTTCACCAATCTTCCATCAATTCATTCAGAAGCATTTCTCTTCAAAATTTGGCTTTGATGACACCATTCATCAATCTCATCACTGCCAAATAGCCCTGGTTCAAATATTACCATCATCTTGGGCATTTGAAGAGGAGGAGAATGGAACAAACAAGTATATTACATCCATCTCCAAACTCTCATCTTCCCATCCACTATCCAAAACTTTGGTTTCTCACACTTGAAAAAACTGCTCAAAGTTTTGGATACACATTCCCTCACCTTGTGGACACCCTCTTCGGATCTACAACAATGTCTCTCTCCATCTCCCTAAACTTAGAATGTTTGTATCTCGGCCAACCAGTGTTATATTGTTGCTTGCACTAAAATGAATTGAAATACTATTTTTATGTTTGGCATATAATCATTGGGAGTGGATGTTTTCTTTTTGCTTTTGACAAAAAGGGGGAGAGACTATGCAAATTATCTGAAAAAGAAAATATAAAACTGCATAATCTTTAACTAATTAGGGGGAGAATACATTCTAAATAATCAAGGGGAGAATATATATAAAAGAAGATAAGGAAACATCAGAAGATGGCAACTTGTGAAATGATTAAACATTGCAAATATTTTTTTATCTACATACATTCTGGGGGAGATTATCTTTTGTAAGATAATTTTTAAACAAGTTTTGTCATTATCAAAAAGGGGGAGAATGCTGATATGAATGCATGGTTTCGATAACAAACAAAACTTGATTAAAGATTATGTACTAATGGTTATTATCAAGATTTTAGCATGCAGAATCAAGTTGCAGATCTTAAAGAAAAATGGGCACAAAAAATATATTTCATGGCGACAAGGCTTGAGCAAGTAGAGAAGCAAAAGACGAAGTGTTATAACAGACAAAGCACGAATGAAAAGAACTCGGTTGTTTCCATTCATCTGTTAAAGTGAGAATTATATTTGACGGATGCAAAATAGTGTGCATACAATAGATTTCATCTATCATAAGCAAGCCATAGTTATGCCAATGGTTATTTAATGAGAACAGAAAAAGGTGGAAGAAGTGAAGATCTTTCAATAGAACAAAAACTTCGTCTGCCATCAATAGACAAAGCAAAGAAGCAAGAATTGTATAGTAGAGCAGAAACTTCGTCTATCACAAGTGAATTAATGATTGTTTGCTAACAACAGACAAAGCGAAAGAAGCAAGGGGTGTCTGGCAGAGTAAAGAATTCGTTGGTGATCGTCTACCGTTAACAGATAAAGAGGAGAAATATTCCACCAGACAAAGGTGTGAAGAAAACCCGTCTACCCAACACTTAGTCTGTCACTTACAATAGACAAAGTACTGAAGCAACAAGCCATCTGTGCCTCCATGATGCAATAGACAAAGAATTTGGATGGTTGATTTGTCTGGCAACAATAGAAATGGTGATTCATCTGCGACTTATTAAAGACAAAGATGAAGAAACTTTGTTTTATGGATAGCTGGACAGATACTTCATCTATCATAAGTAAAAGATGAGCAATGGTCAGAATGAATCGTTAGTCATCACTCAGCATTAATAACAATCTTTCTATATTGATGAAAGAAGCAGCCATCGCAGTACTACCTCAACCAGAGCTTATTGAGAAACTAGAATCATATTTTCCAAGGTCAGCCCTACAGGCATTCCAATATACGAGGAATAAATAGAAGTTAGAGAATTTGAAATACACCAGTCAGAACATCTTCTATTATTAATGGAGCTCACCTACCACCAATGACTAGAATTCAAAGCAACTATAAATGAAGCATCGTTGGAGTAGGAAGAACTAACAAAGCATTGAGAAAATTATTTAAAATCCTCTTGAGAGCAATTATTAATTTGAGCTAAACCTTCTGCAATCCTTCAAAAGTCAAGAGCCTTGCATTCAAACCTTCCTCAACTTTTCTTTAAAGGCTTTCAACTACCTTTGGGAAGATCATTTATTTCGGCATTCAACTTTCAGAAACCTTCTCCTGTGCTTACTAAGAAATTCCTGTGCTTAAACTTCTAATATTTATTTCTTGTAAAGTTCCTTGAGCTAGTGGTTGAGACTAGACTCAAGAAGAGCTATGATTGTCTAAGTGCAGATAAGAGCCATTTATTCATGCCCCTTAGAGCTATTTATACCCCCTGGAGTTGGAATCTAAAAGAGTGTCCGCGACACTTGTTTATGCCCCGTGGAGCTGGAATCCAGAAGAGTGTCAAGGACACTTATTTATGCCCCCTAGAGCTGGAATCTAGAAGAGTGTTGGAAGCACTATTATATTTCTACTATTAAGAATAGTGGAACCCAAGACACTAAGAGAAAAGTGTTCTTAAAACAGTGAAGTAGAGTGTTTACTTGAACCACTATAAAAATCATTATGTCTTATTTATTTTGTGCATTTGTTGTTTGAGTGATTGATTGCTAAAGGGAAGAGTAATCCTAAAAGGGGTTGAAAAATAATTTTTAAGTACCCAATTCACTCCTCCTCTTGGGTTTTGCCTAACCTTTGGGACCAACATATCCATACAAGTGTGCTTGGGAGCCACAAAGAGCAGCACGTGGTATATCGACAGTGGTTGCTCAAGGCACATGATAGGGAATAGGGAGCTGTTCATAGAGCTGAAAATGAAATATGGTGCAATAGTAACCTTTGATAATAATGGTAGAGGTAGAGTAGTTAAGATTGGTAAGGTTAGCCAACCACTAACTACTACAATTTCTGATGTACTTCTAATAGAAGGATTAAAATATAATCTTCTTAGCTTAAATCTGTTCAGTGACAAAGGCTACAAAGTTGTATTTGAATCTCAATTCTATTCTATATTAGATAAGTCTCAATCAGTCATAGTATCTGGTAAAGATATGGAAATCTATATTTGGTTAGTCTTTCCGATATTCAATCTAAGTGTCATGTTGTGAATGACAATGAACCCATGTTGTGGCACAGAAAGTTAGGATATGCCAACAAGAATCTGATTGGAAGATTATATAATAATGATCTTGTTGTTGGTTTACCAAAACTCAAATTTGACAATCAGTTGTGTGATGCTTGCATGAAAGGTAAGCAAGTAAAAGAATCATTTAAGTCAAACAAAGAAGTATACACAACCAAACCCCTTCAATTGGTACATATAAATCTAGTTGGATCAACAAGAACTAGAAGCCTTGCAGGGAAACATTATGCATATGTCATTGTGGATGACTATAGTAGATTTACTTGGGTAATGTTTCTGGCATATAAAGATGAAGCTTTTTTATTTTTTGAAGTATTTACCAAACATGTACAGAATGAACAAAGCTCTCATAATGTTGCCATAAGGAGTGATCATGATAGAGAGTTTAAAAATTATAGATGCACTGACGTTTGTGAAAATAATGGAATTCTTCAACCTCTCTCTATACCAAGAACAACCCAGCAAAATAGAGTACCAGACAAGAAGAACAGATCCTTACAAGAGATAGAAAGGATGATGTTGAGTGAATACAGTCTGCCATAGTATTTTTGGGCTGAAGCAATGAACAATGCATGTTATGTTATTAACAGAATCTTTGCTAGACTCATACTAAACAAAACTCCCTTTGAACTGTACTATGGCAAGAAGTCAAATATTTCTTATTTCCATACTTTTAGTCGTAAGTGCTTTATTTTTAACAATGGCGAGGAAAACCTTGAAAAATTTCATAGCAGATCTGATCAAGGAATATTTCTAAGTTATTCCATTGTTAGTAAGGCATTTAGAGTGTACAACTTGAGACTTAATAGTGTAGAGGAATCTATCCATATCAAATTTGATGAACATACTAAGTCTATGAAAAGAATTAGTGATTTTGATAATAAAACAAATAATCTTCAAGCAAATGTGGAGAAATTGAAGTTACAAGATAAACAAATAGAAGCTCGACTATCAAAGACAATAATGAATGAAGCTAAACCATCCACACTAGAGGTAAATGAACAAGGCAACACATATCTTTCCAAAAATTGAAGATTTATGCATTCTCTTCCTGAAGACCAAATAATTGGTGATATATATATATATGATAAATTTAGAATTAGATCATTCTATCACCAAATATGTGGTAATTTTACCTTTATTTCTCAGTTAGAGCCAACTTGCATGGACCAAGCACTAGAAAATTAAAACTGGACTTTAGTTATGCAAGAAGAATTGGACCAATTTAAAAGAAATGATATGAGGACTCGTTCCAAGACCAAACCATCAATCTGTTATAAGAACCAAATGGTCTTTAGGAATAAACTGAATGAATCAGGAATTGTGGTGAGGAATAAGGTAAGATTAGTTGTAAAGGGGTATTATCAAGAAGAAGGTATTGACTTTGAGGAGTTATATACCCCCGTTGCAAGGATTGAAGCCATTAGAATGCTTTTTGTATTTACATTATATATGGATTTCAAGTTATATCAAATAGATGTAAAAGTGCATTCTTAAATGGTTTCATTAATGAAGAGGTATATATAGAACAACTCCCTGGGTTTGAAGACCCCCATGATACAAATCATGTCTTCAAACTCAAGAAAGCCCTCTATGGTCTGAAATGGGCTTTCAGAGCTTGGCATGAGAGGCTAAGCAAATTTCTAATTGAAAAAGGTTTTTCAAGGGGTAAAGTGGATACTCCTCTCTTCATTAAGCATTCAAAGAATGACATACTCATAGTTCAAGTTTATATTAATAATATAGTATTTGGTGCAACTAATGAAAACCTTTGCCAAGAATTTTCCAAGACAATACAAGGAGAATTTGAAATGAGCGTGATGGGTGAACTCAACTTCTTCATGGGAATACAAATCAAACAAGAGAAAGAAGAAATTTGCATCCACCAAGTCAAGTATAAAAATAAACTTCTAAAGAAATTCAACATCGAAGATGGTAAAAGATATAGAACACCAATAAATACTTTAATAAAGATGGACAAAGATGAAACAGGTAAATTTGTATGTCATAAACTCTATAGAAGCATGATAGGATCATTATTATATTTGACTGCCAGTAGAGCAGATATAATGTTTAGCATCTGCATTTGTGCCAGATTTTAGTCAGATCCTAAGGAGTCATACCTAATTGCTATGAAGAGAATCTTTAAATACCTATTAGACACACCAAACCTCGGTTTGTGGTATCCAAAAGGTTCTGATTTTAATTTGGTTGGGTACTCAGATGCAGACTTTGCTGGATATAAAGTGGACAGAGAGAGTAACTCAAGATCATGTCAGTTTCTAGGGAGCATGATCATATCATGGTTCTCCAAGAAATAGACATCCATTGCATTATCTACTGCTAAAGCAAAATATGTAGCAGCAAACAGTTGTTGTGCACAGATCCTATGGATAAAACAATAATTAAGTGATTTTGGCCTTAATTTTGTTGATATACCTATAAGATGTGACAACACTAATGCCATAAATCTAAACAAGAATCCTATTTTGCATTCCAGAACAAAATATATAGAAATTAGGCATCACTTTATCAGAGATCATGATCAAAATCATAACATTTGTTGAAAATTTGTGTCAACTAAAAATCAACTAGCAGATAACTTTACTAAGCCTCTTCCAAAAGATAGATTTAGTATTTTAAGAAGAGAGCTAGGTGTTTTAGACCCATGTGCTTAATTTGCAATTTATAGAACATCTAAGTGATGGTTTATATATATATATATATACATTCTCTTCATTATTTGTTTTATTAAGGAAAATCAAAAACATAAATAAAAAAAACAATCTATCATGTCCTATCAGAACCTTTGAAACACATTTCAAACCCTTTGATAACCCACATCGTAGTCTCTGATAACCTATGTTATGTATTGGAGTCTCCAAAGCCTAAAAACTCTTATCTGTCATTTGCTTTGTTGCCTCCAAAGACCACCCGCATCCTAATTGGAGCCTCCGATAACTAAATCCTCTATCATTACAAAGGAACCAAAGTTCTAATCAGTGAATTTGATATCTTTATCACATACTAAAACCCTCGAAGGCCTCTGAAAACCTAAAAACCCCTTTCCTCAAGCACCTGAGAACACCCCCCCCCCCCCTCTTAAAGAAAACCCTCTTTCTTCCCATCTGATTCAAATTTCTCAGTACAAATAATCTTTCCATCATTTTCCATCAATCCGTTCCACCTTAGTCAGAAACTCTTATCGTTTCCTAACCCTAACCCTCTTCTGCTGCAATGGTGAGAATAAAAGGAATCATCAAATCGGCAAAAAGAAATAGGAAGGACATAGAGAAGAGTATCCAAAATAGAAAGCCACCAAAAGAGTTAGACAGGAAATCAACACACTTGAGGTTACATTTCTTAATTGTGAGTCTGGCTATTCTAGGTATTTGGAAAGATATCATGATAAAAAGATTATAAAATGAAGGGTCTTCAGCTTTGATGCTTTCAAAGATAGTGGCATAAAGTTAGAAGTATGTGAATGGTTGAGACACCAAGGATGAACGGAGTATGTAAGTTACAAAGATCATTTCTATCCAAGACTAGTGAAAGCCTTAATTTGCAATCTTAACTTTAAAACAAAAATGTCATGGATAGGAGAAGTGGAAATTGAGGTATCCAAAGAAAGTTTAAGAAGATGTTTTAATCTACCTACAATAGAAGCAGAACCTGAATGGCCTACCAGACAGGAATTATTTTTGGATTTGGCAGGAGCAGAAATAGATGAGAAAGAGAACTATCATCACTCCAGCCACATAAGTTTGAGTCTCAAATTAGCTTATACGATTGTAATAAATAATGTGTATCCAAGAAAAGGAGCTATAGGAGATATGTTAGAGAAAGATGGAAGAATCATGTGGACACTAAAGAACAAAAAGAAAGCGGATTTAGCAAAACTAATGTCAGATCACATCATTCAGTAAAAAGCACCACTAGATTTCCTCTCTCCTATGGGATGGCTCTGACTAAGCTGATAAGTGAAGCAGGAGTTAACTTGTCTAAGGAATATGGAGAGCACCCAAGGGACTCAGACACAATTGATGAGAAGACCCTGAAGTGAATGGGCTTTAAGCAAACCTCATAAGGCTAGATCAATGAAAAACCAAGAAAAGTAGCTCAATTGAAAAGATCCATACCAGAAGAAGAAGAGGAAGAAGAAAAAAGAATAGAAAGACAAGACACATTGGAATAGGAAACAAAAGAGACTCCAAGAGAAGTACAGAGATATGTAAGAGTAGAGGAGTCAGAAAAAAATTGAGAAAAGAAAACAAAACAGCAGCAGCAGCAGCAGCCACTCCTTCCTTCACATCCATTAGATCACCCTTTCCAATGAGAGCTTCCCATCAACTATCTACACCAACTACTCCATCAATCTCCATTACTCAACCCACTCCACAAAGCTTGGAAAACAGACTTGAACACGTTGAAAACCTTCTATCATCTCTAGCTCTTCAACTTAACAACATTGATCATAAGCTAGAAAACTCCATGTCATCTCTCATTCTTAGAGCTAATAAGATTGATCAAAGATTTGACTCTTGAACTTCACTAACAGAGTCACTTAGAGGTCAAACTCATCATCCACACTCTCCATCTCCAACTAACTTCTCTCCAATCAAAACTCACTCACTATTTCTTCCCCCACTCATTCTCCACACTCATCCCTTGCAATTTTAGAAGTTGTTCAACATAATGATGAACCGACTAAAATTGCTTCTACCTCTCCTCCAACACAATCTCCTTCTATCCTCCCCAACTTTCCACCCATTGAAACCTCTCCGAACCTACTTGAGGATTACCTTTTCAATCCTTGTAGAGTTATTATTAGACATGAAAAGTATACCATCACAGTACCACTTCCCAGATTTTATTTCCTTCCTGTAACACCATAAGTTTGGTTGGACTGGACTATTCAAGATCTTATTCTATTAGGAGAAATAATTCTGACTCGAACTTAAGAGCTTCCTCAACAAGGGACAAAAGTTTCACAATGGAAGAGAGCTCCAACTCCTCCTCCTTTTACCCCCAAATCAACTAATGATAATCTTGATATTCTTCTTCATATCTCAAACCCCATCAGGATGACATATTCTGAGTTCAAGAGCAGATCAGAAATAAATTTTGCCATTATTCGGATGTTCCTTTCTCAATTTATCATTCTCTTTCCTTAGAAAGTGCCTTTCCCAGAACTCACAGATCCTAACACTTTAACTAGAATTCAACTCATTTCTAATCCTCCCTTGACTCCCAAAGGCCATAAAATTCAAATTCCTGATAAAGGGTCAATCATTTAAAGCTACTCTGAGAAACTTCTTCACTCACTCCCAAAGTCCAGGCAACCTATACATTCATTTTCATCTCCCTCAGGTCCTCATCAAATCATTTTCATCTCCCATGCCAATCTATAAGCTATTGTTGACAATCTTTCTCCCCCATATCTACAACTCAATGATTCATCAATTCAACACAAAATTTTGGTGAGCTGTTCTAAACCTTCTCCCTCACCTGAACCAACTCCACCTCCTTCTCCCAAAGCTAAAGCCTTAAGAAAACCACCTGCTATCCCAAAACCAAAACCATTACCCCAACCATCATCTTCTACACCTTCATCCCAGTCATTATCTTCTAAACCTAAGAGAAAGCCAAGAATTCCACCTCCCAAAGAACACAAAAGGCTCCTCTTTCTCTCATCTCCATGTATTATGAAGAATATACTACAAAGATGAATGCCAACACAAAAGCCATCTTAAAAGGCACTCCTGTATTCTTTCTTAAGTTACTAGATCCAACATTACGAGAGCGTATTGATTTTATTTATGTCACTGATAGTAGACCTACAGCCTCCACTCATGAACCTCCAATTGTAATTCCAAAAGATCCATTTTTTAGTCCACCTCTTCCACCAAAAAGAACTAAAAGTACCATATCTAAACAATCCAAGTTCTCTCCTAAACCATCACCCTCACAACCTAAGCCTACTCACCCAAGTCCTCTTCTCCCACATAAAGAATTCTTTCCTAGAACTTATAAGAGAAAATCCAAACCATTCCACTGATTCTGCTACATCTCCACTTTCATTTCTTTCTTTAAATATTTCTATTGATATTTCTCTAATGTATGATATCTTTCTCTTGGATGTATTATCTTGCAATCTATACTTTTTGAGAGAGATTCCTTTTTTATGTAATTTTGATAATTTTTTGTAGTTTGTTTCATAACAAGCTATGTCAATACATTTTGTTTCTTTACACCTTCTTGATTATGACAAAAAGGGGGAGAAAATGTAATGAAATGTAGTACACCCATTCAGGGGGAGTTGCACTAAGTCAATAGAAATTCATTGCATATCAAACATGCATTTAGCCATTTTAATTTTTTTTTTAAGAATTCCAATTGCACAAATTTGAAAGGTATATCACTCAATGTTTTTTCATCATAAAAAAAGGGAAGAATGTTGAACATACACTCTTATCTAGCTTGATTTTGATGATGAATATTCATAACCGACCATGTTTTGATGATAAACAAAGACATGAGTAAAACATTAAGGTACTAACAATTTATTCTCAAGTATTTGCAAAAATATTTTAAAACTAATCTATGAGAATAATCTTCATGATGCTTAAAAGAAGAAACTAAATAAATACTCAAGAGAATTAAGTATATAATTCAA
The DNA here is from genome assembly GCA_036873735.1 of Pouteria campechiana. Taxonomy (NCBI): domain Eukaryota; kingdom Viridiplantae; phylum Streptophyta; class Magnoliopsida; order Ericales; family Sapotaceae; genus Pouteria; species Pouteria campechiana. Next base: position 79,218 of record JAYJMB010036134.1, read on the forward strand.
TACTTAAGAGAAGAAAACAAAAATTCAGAATCATTAAGGGAGCTTCGGAGTCAACTTTGGAGTCACAATTCTATCCCTTCGGAGATAGAAGGAAATACCTTTAGAGTGATTAAACCTCATCGAAGTCGCAAGCTCACAACCTTTGGAGTCAGTTAAGTACTTTGGAGTCATGAGCTCACAACCTTCGGAATCAGTAAAGCACTTTGGAGTCATTAAAGCACCTTTGAGTTACAAGCTTAATATCTTTGGAGCCAAGACAAGCTCTTCGGAGTTGATGAGTCTCTTTGGAGACAAGTGTCAAAATTTCAGAGTTAACAAGATAGTCTTTCAATAACACTACTCATCAGAGTAAGAAAAGAAACATTTTGGAGTCACAGATTAAAGTACTTCAGAGCCAAGTGAATTTCTCCAAAGTCAGTTCATCGGAGTCACAAGATAAGTACTTTAGAGATAGATAAATTCTTCAGAGTCAACCCTTAATGAATCCTACGTGAGTCATTACTGTTGCATCACTTTAGAGGTACCAAAACTTAATCGGAGCATTCAAAGATATGGTGACGTGTGAATTATGCAAAAATTTTTGCAACTCAATAATCAGAGGATCTGATACTGCAAAATTAGAGACTCCAAAACCACAAAAAATCTCAATGGTCAAATATTTGAATGTTCTTTTGCATTAAATGAACCTCAGCTACTACAACAGAAGTAGTCAGAACTTTCAATGTAAAAAGAGTTAAGTGAGAACGAAGAAAGTAGAAGATCACTTTGAGAAACAAAAAGAGCAGAACAATTAGTAAGACTTTAAAGTTTTTCTTCCATGAGTTCAACTCCACTGCGCCTCACTCCAAGAAGTATTCAAAGCCATCTATTCAACCACTTCTTGAGATTGAATCTTACTACTTTATTGTTATATTTATTGTGCTTATTGCTTCTGAACTCTATACAAAATCAGCCTACTAGAGGCATCAATATTTATACATAGTCATTTATTTTTCTCATTTTTGCAAGCCAAGGACTTGCATTTGAGTATGTATGCAAGTAGGAAACTTGCTTAGGAATTTTAAAAGTTAGTTGGTGAGCTTGGAAACCAACAAATGTATTTATTTGATCAGAAGGGTGCTGATCAAAGAAGGTATTAGTGGAACCTGAGTTTAGTAGAAAAGGCCAACTCAGAGAAGTAGAGTAGGAACCCAAGTGAAGGGCCAAACCGCTATAAACATTCTGTTTAAGTGCATCATGCTATTCCTTCCTTTCCCATCTTTGCACTATAACTCTTATTTAGTCAAAAATTTTAAAGGCTCAATTCACCCCCCTTCTTGAGCCACCATCTAAACAGGACAAACAAAAACCTGTACGATTACTTTCCCTCTTTTTGTGCTTATGTGCTTTACAATGTAAGCCAAGTAATAAAACATTAAGGTGTAAAATAGTAACTAAATAAGCACATACACAAACAACGTGAGTTTTTTATAGTGGTTCAAGCAACCGTCCCTACATCCACTCTTCTAAGAGCACACTCTCCTTATGCCTTGGGTTCCACTATATTTCATATAATGGAAATACAAAAGTGCTCTTAGTACTCTTATGGTTTTTATGAGCTCACCAGGAAACTCATTAGTTTCTAAGATCATTAGTAAACTTGATGATTTTTCATA